>JAQIUQ010004718.1:0-215098 GCA_030378365.1 Hybognathus amarus
ATTGGCACAGTGGATAAGACACATGCCTTTGGTATGAGAGACCCGGGTTGGAATCCACTGTGAGACACCAATGTGTCCCTGATCAAGACACTTAACCCCTAGTTGCTCCAGAGGTGTGCGACCTCTGACATATATAGCAATTGTAAGCAGTGTTGTGCCAGTTCATCCTTAAAAAGAACTAGCTCGAAGTTCAGTTCACACAGATGATAATGAACTAGTTCATGTTCAGTTTTTTTTTTCAGTTTTTTTTTTAAAGGAACTAAGTTCACATATCTAAAAATGAACTAGTTCATGTTCATTTGTTAAATGCTTTTTAAGATAGGCCACTATCTTACTCAATCGAACCTCTTTACCATCCATTACCAGCTGCAAATCACTGCCACTCCAAAATCCCCCTGCCAGCCATCCCCTGACTGTCACCACAGTTCTCTTCAGCTTTTTAGTGTCCTCCAGCTAAGTCCGGACAGACAGACGGACTTCCGTCCTTCCTACCATCACATAAAAAAAAAAATCACATTCAGTAACAAAAGCTAGTGACGAAAGTGGCACCTTTCAGCGCACAAGGCGAACCTCTTTACCATCCATTGGTCCCCAGTGGACCATGGCAGCACACAAGGCAACACGAAAGTGCCACTCCTCCACATGGCATGGCAGCGTATTTGTTTTCATTTCATAATTTTGAATCTTCCATGTCATAATTTTGACTTTTTATATCATCGTTTTCTGTCTTTCTTTCTTGTAATTAATTTGCTTCATTCTTACAGAGTTGTGCTCTGTTCGTTTTTTTGAGGGATTTTATGTGATTTTGCATTTTGCCCTTTGATTTTGCCTTATTGTTATTGTGTTTTCTTGCATTAATGAAAAAAGAAACAAGCTTTTTTATTTATTTTTTTATTGCAGAAAGACATAACAGGAGGAGACTAACACAAAGAAAAATATATTAAAATAGTTGACAGAGAGAAACATAGTTTCAGAATTTTCATTGTAATTTTGAATGATTTTAAACTCATTTGAAACTTAAAATGTATATTACAATTGGCAATTCAATTATTTTCATTTTAAAATATAAAGAACTTGTAAGCCTAAAAAGTATTTTTAAAGTATTTCTGTAAAAGGCTAGGGACAGAAAAATGAACATTTCCGTAGAATGGCCCATATGAAATAAAAATGATGTATCTGAATCAGAGAGATAAGACTTAAAGTCCCTATAAAGGCAATTCTACAAAAAAGTTCTAAACACATTATAAATATTATATATGTATTGCTAAAACATATTACAAAGCCTGAGAACTGTGAAGTACTGAAATGTGCAATTAGACCGTTAAACAGGGCTCTGGTATCAGCTAATATCACCGTCGACAGCTTTCACGCGAGTGGGCGTGGCTTCCACGCAGCCAGCGGACACGCCCACAGCGTTTGAGAACAGAGGTAACTGCTCATTTTTTCAAGATTTTGATAGCTTATTTTATGTACTTGTCGGCTTTTTTTATCATTCAAATTTGGCTGGGTGGCTAATAACACATTTTTCTGTGGTGTGACAAACTCAGAACACATACTTAATTTTGACTTTACAGGGACTTTAAAACAGAAGCAGACTGGAGGGCTTACATTTTTTTTCCATTTTCAAGAAAAAAGAAACAAGCTTGCATGGTAAAGTGGTGTGCAGAACATGAAATCCACAGGGAGGAGTGGGATCCAGATCCAACTCCTCCCACTCCTCCACATGGGAGGAGTCGGATCCAGATCCAACTCCTCCCACTCCTCCACATGGCCCCCTGGGGGGACGACCATAGCTAAAATTAAAAAATCTAAAAGTACTAAATTGCACATGCCCCCCAACCCCCCTAGCAATAAAATACTATACCTGGGTATTTAGAAAACCCTATGTACAACCCTGATATGCAAAAATACTAGTGACTCTATATGTTCTATTGTATTCATTATATAAAGTCTTGCATTTTCAATACTAACGCAAGATAGTCTTGAATGTCACTGTTTATAACACAGAGCGTTCATCCTTTGCTATGACGCTTAAAAATTCTTGGGGACCTAAATTAAGAGTATACCCACTTCTCCAGGCACCACTACATCACTGGTCTCAGGACAGATTCATGCTCACTTTTAGGGGAAAACAAACTAAACTTCCCATAGACAGTGACTTCTATAGTTTCAGCGATGATAATAATAAATAAGATTAAACATGTCAAGTAAAGTCATGGTGCCATGTTGCCCTGCCATAGAGCGTGAAAGATCACTAAAACTTAATACACCAAATCACCAAACTTAATTTAGTCAAAGCGTCAACTTGGTGTACCCCACCAGTGGAGATAACGTTATATATTTGATTACATTTTGTATATTATAATAACTAATATATACCTTTAAAGATGTTTACAATCAAAAACGAAGTAAAATCATTCACTGCTTACCATGGTGACTCGATGAGGTACGACTACAAGTAAATAAGACACCTGTGGCCACTGGGTGGGGTGGTTACACCAATTTGACACTTGGGAGAATGAAGAACTTGAGCCTAGTTGCATTTCTTTATAGACAGAAACATACATTCACAAACAAACATTTGCTAACAATGGGAATTTGCATTCAGAGTTTACACCTTTTCGGAGCAGAATGCCATTTGCCTGGAAAACACAATCTCCTCTGTGTGCAATTTATCTCTAAACCCTAAAGAACCTGTTACCTTTCGATTTACCTCTTTGGTAATTTGTATCAGTCACACTGAGACATTTCAAATGATACCAAACATGAATAATACTGTATGATAATTATTCACATTAAATATAGATTTTTGGGTAAATTTTGCTGATCTAAGCATTAGAGAGAATGAGTGGGGGAGAGGGGAAAATATGTATTCTGAAGTGAGACTTTGCGTCTCAAATGGTGATGCTAACTTCAAAGAGAGTTCAAAAGTTGATTTCCTTTGTTTTCTCAGAGAGTTGCCCTCTCTTCCAGTTCTTCCAGTCACTATGAAAGGAGAAAAGGCATATCTAGGGACCAAAATATAGATCTCCATAGCAACACTCCCAGAATGGCTTTTAAGGAAGAAGGTAAGTTGTATCTAGGGACAAGATCATATTTCACCTTGCCAACCACTCAGAACATCCTAGCATCCAGGCAATATCCTAGCAACTGCATTGTTATGTACAAAAGTTGTGGGTGGTTGCCATAGTGTATCTATGAGGTTGCTAAGCATTTTTTTCTTGCAGATGTTGCAGTTGCTACATCTTCATTCAGCAGACGCTTTTATCCAACACAACGTACAAATGAAGAAAACAACAGGCAAGAAAACAATTCTAGTTGTGTTCTATGTTATGTCTGATGTTATAAGTGGTTGCCAAGGTGAAATGTGATATTCTTGTCAGATACAACTTACCTCCTTCCTTAAAAGCCATTCTGGGAGTTTTGTGAATTTGCTTCAGGTAGCCTACTAAAATCCCCATCACAAGATCTCGACACGAATAACTACAGCACAACAACATACTAACAACATTGACAAATCTTTAAAGACTGAGCAACCACATGGCAACATAGGTTGTGGTTGCCAGCTATGCGGTTGCTAGTGTTCAGCACAATTGTTCATCAGTTGCTAGGGTGTTCTGAGTGGTTTCTAGGGTGATCCAGGACTAGGGTTGGGTATTGTTTGAATTTGAACGATTCCGATTCATTGTTTTGATTCCGGTTCCTAACGATTTTTGATTCCGATTCTTTAAGAGGCAGGGTCAAAAAAAGTTTAGCTAACCTTGCTAACCAACGGTCTTTCTGAATGAAATACTCCTTCTGTCACAAATACTCCTTTTGTCACAAATGTTGCATTTTGCCGAGATTTCGTTATTTTTAGAAAAGTGAAGCCACACTTTGGACCACCGACGTAAGCTACTCATGTTCGAACTGACGCGGTTATGACCAACACTTCCGGTAGACGCTTCTTCGTTGGTGTTGTTCAGTGGTTTCTTCTTCCAGTCGACGGACTGTGAATATCGAAACTAGGAATCAGAAATTTTAACTTTTGAACGATTCCGGGAAAGCGGAAAAGTTCAGTCCCGGTTCCAATCGATACTCGATTCTCAATACCCAACCCTATCCAGGACATTCTGGTCCCTAGATAAAGTTTGTTTCCCTCCATAAAATCCACTTTTTTTCTAGTTTACTTAATATCGCTGTTCTGGAAGTGTGAAGTGACTAATCAAATCCCCATCACAAAATCAAGCACCTTAGCAACCACTAGAAGAACGTAGTAACAAAATAGAAGCATTCTCAAAAACACTCAGAACACTGCATAGCAACATGGATGGATGCCAGGGCGTTGCTATGCGGTGGTGTTCTCAATGTTTCAGCACATTGCTAAATAGTTTCTATGATGTTCCAAGTGAGTGCTGATACAGGTGTATGATATAACGGTCCCTAGATACCACTTTGCTCCCTCCTTTAATGTAAGTCCAGTTTACTGTAATATCACTGTTCTGGGAGTGTTCCCTTTTTGCTCCAAGACTATGCAAATCCCCACGACCATTCTTATTGTAATTTACTTGATGAGCTCCGAGCTCATTATTTACATATTGCTCTGCCCCCCAACGGGAACCACATTCTCATTATTGCCCATATTACGTAATCAAATCACACACATGTGTGTTCAATTATGCTTACATTTGTGAAGTTAAACTAATAATGCTTCAGATGATCAGATGTAATTCCTTAAGTATATGCAAATGTGTGCTAAAGTTTGTGATCTGCTGTGTTGCGTGGCACGTGCTTTCACTCATACATTCACGAATTAGCAGACTACAAAAGTGTCCATGGCAACGGGCTGATCCCATGCCAAGTTATTTGGACCTAGCGCGCTAAAGATAGACCCACGCAGCACATACGGGAAAGTCTGCACTGCATGATTCCAAACCATCAGCACCTGTACATCATACTGTAAAAACACACAACACAAACAAGACGCTTATGCTGAAGGAAACAGGAGACAATCTGCTTCTAATAACACATAAAATGCCATGGTATGACAATATCTGATTTTATTACCATGGTACTATGCAATAAGGTATGGTCAAATAAACCATGGTCCACAGTATCATGCACTTTTTGTGAGTGACTAAAATATTACTATATTATTTAGGGCTGGGAAAGTATTAATCACGATTAATCGACAGTCCAAAATAAAAGTTTGTGTTAACATAATATATGTGTGTAGTGTGTAATTATTTTGTATATATAAATACACATATATGCATGTATATATTTAAGAAAAATGTGTTATGAATATATCAAATATTTATATTTATGTATAATATTAATTTTGTATGAATATATATACATGCAAATATTTTCTTAAATGTTTACATGCATGTGTGTGTATTTATATATATAAAATAAATATACACACTACACACACACATATTATGTAAACACAAACTTTTATTTTGGATGCGAATAATCAAATTACCTTGCCTGGCTACATTATTTACAAACCAGGAATTACCAGGTTCTAAAAGCCATGGTACTATCATGGTACCATGAAAAAAAAAAAAAAAAAAAAAAAAAACATGAAAATGCTATGGTACTTGCTGTAAGTGATATTTCAAGCACTGTAGAATTGGCATAATTATGGCATTTATATGGTCTCTAAAGTACCTCAGTTACCAAGGAAACAAGATGAGAGGACCAAAAAATATCCCATATTTGTGGGACATTTTGCCCCCATAATGTAGGGTCTACCAGTACACACACACACACTAAGGGGACAGCTTGCAGAGTGTACAGAAATGTGGGACATTGCTGCTGGCTACGCCTCGTACAACACCATCGCAGCCTGCCACATTCCCGCTGGCCCTCTAATGAACGGAAACCCAGGCGGATCTGTCACCAGAACGCTGTCCTGAGCCTGTAAAATATGGAGCCAATCTTCCTACACACAGTCTGTCATATAAGAGAGGAATCAATCCATGTAAAAGAAAACTACATCAATCTGAGAAACGCAGACCTTTTAATGAATCTCTCAGCTCCAGATGCAGTTGTGATGTTAAGGATTCAATTCAGCTGAACCCCCGAATGACAGCTTGACATCTTTGAAGCACCAGTCAATGTTTGTTTGTTTGTCAGTGCAGATAGACTCTCTTTCACATCCCTGCAGGAGAGCAATAGAGGAGAGGAGGAAAAGGAAAGAGATCAGTAAACTCTTTTGTGAATGACATAACAACAGGATGCAAGATAGATGGATAGATAGATAGATGATAGATAGATAGATAGATAGATAGATAGATAAATAAAGATAGATAGATAGATAGATAGATAGACTCTTAGAAGAAAAGGTTCTATATAGAACCTTAAAAAGGTATCTAAAGCAGCTACGTATTTGGAAACCCTGAAAATGCAATGCATGTGAATGATCAAAAAATTCAAGATATGGGGGTTAAAAAATATTAATTAATGATAATCAATATCACACGAATTAATCAATATCACATATTGAAGAGTGCCATTTCAGTTTTTATCCGTCAAAAATCAGCATGATTAAAATGTGATATTAAGTTACTACAACAAGTTTTAATAAACAATAATTTAATTACAACTGCAAAACGGCATGTTCATAACTTCAATATTATGAAATTGTAGAGCAGGAACTCTTGAATCCATGTGTGTGGGTGTGAAAAAGAGTTTGAATGAGAAGATAGGGTGAACCTTTACTGTGAGCTTTGCGTGAAAAAAAACCCGAGAATGAGAACCTTGCTAAAGACATTTTAATACTCACTATATCCTATAAAACTTATCTGTGCCTTATTTTAAATGCTTTTGACTGGAAGTCACCTGATAAGTATCTTTTTGTGTATATTAGAGCAGTTTCCCCATGTTTCCAGTGCACATATTGTGTAAAGCCTCCTGAAAAAGTCAGGAACTATATGAATGCCCATTATGAGTCACAATGGCACATATAAAGTTTGATAATGTTCTTTATAGTGTTAGTATGTTTTCTGAACATGAAATCCTACAACGACCCAGCTGCCCAATTCTCCATTCAGGTACTGTTTCTGTTGCCATGGCAGCCAGAAAACCCATAGTGAGAGGAGCAGAACTTGAACCTTTCATATGTTCTAACAAAAATAACTAGAGTTTGTATTACTGAGCAAAAATGTGAGTCATGAATGCATGCTGTGTCGCAAAGTAAGATTCGATTCCAAAAATAATTGATTCATTGATTTTGAGTCAAAGGAATGGAATCACCTAAACTGAAACAGGAAAACTGTCCATTACCTCAATTACCAAACTGTTTCATGTCGCAGAAGAACAAGTGGGATTTGAATCTTTTGACTGTTTATCCAAAGACTTGCACAGTTAAAGGGATAGTGCCCAAAAATTCTGTGATCATTTAACCTACTGCACACACTTAAATTGTTCCAAACTTGTATGGATATATCTTTCTTCTGCTGAACACAAAATATATTTTGAAGCATGTTTGTACACAAATAATTGTGGACAACATTGACTTCCATAGGTTTTTTTAATTTTATTTTTTTTATTTACCTTTTTTTCCCCCTCTTATAGTCAATAGTAACCCATAAGCATTTGGTTACAAACACTCTTCAAAATATCTTCGTGATTCTAGCTAAACAAAAACTTATACCGGCCTAGTCAGAACAACCTGAGGGTGAGTAAATGATCACAGAATTGTTATTTCTGGGTGATTCGATCCCATCAAGGGATGGATGGGATGGGATAGATGTGTGTGAAAGGTGGTAGTGCGTCGAGGTCTTCCGTCCATTCTGTAGCAGGTTCGTATCGGGTCCTACTGTATGTTGATGTCAAGTAGTTTCTCTAAATAACGCTGCTTAGTGTTGTTATGTAGTCTCTCCTATGAGAGACCCTTTCCTTTTTGCTTTCATTTATTCCCTAGAAAGCCCCATTTTAGCCCCATTGAACCGATCGAAATCTAATCTCAAACTTATGAATCAAATCAGGGAAACCCTAAATCTCATTCAAAAGTTGGCAGCCGGTTATTAAGATGTTCTCAGTGGTTACTAGGGTGTTGCTAAAGTGTGGTTGCTTAAGAAAAAAAAAAAGTTTGGTTGCTAGGGTGATATAGTGTGAAATGTCCAGGAATGTTTAATACCTAAACTGTTCAAAATATGTTATTACAATGCTTTTTAAAGGGATTCTTTACAAAATCTGCCTAGTGTGAACATCTGCTGTGAGGGGAAACTCTTTTTTTTAATATCACCGCTGTGACATAAAAACTGGAGAGGGAAATAGAGAGATAAAGATGAAATATTACCATCTTAGCGGGGGTAGTTCCTGACAACACACACATACACACTCAATAAAGCCCTAGATAAAACCAGAGTGTTTGTGAAACCTTTGAGCTGTTTTTTAAAAACTAATTTTGGAGAGGATAATTTACCAAATTGTGTGTCAGCATGTTCATGTAATGGAAACAACAGCTGATCTCTCCTGTGTGTGTGTGTGTGTGTGTGTGTGTGTGTGTGTGTGTGTGTGTGTGTGTGTGTGTGTGTGTGTGTGTGTGTGTGTGTGTGTGTGTGTGTGTGTGTGGGCACATTGTGTTGCAGTTGTACGTGGGCTAACACATGGTAGAGCAGCCCGGCTCTGACAGCTCGGAGAGCGGAGAGAGAGAGGATGAAGAAGAGGGAGGGAGATAGAGAGAGAGAGTAATAGCATGTCAGAAAGTGAGGGAATCGGAGAGAGAGAGACAGCGAGAGGGGGCAGCCTGCCAGTGAATGGTAACACAGGATCAACCCTCTAGCCTACAGTACCTGCACTTGAACACACACACACACACACACACACTCATTACACACTCATGCAACCATGCTGGAAGGAACAGACTGAATTCCGGTACAGCGCTTCCCAACTAAAACCATCAGCACAAGAATACCGGTGAGCATTTCTCTCTTTCTTTTGTTTGTGATTGTGTCTAAATATAGTCTGATTAGTGTAATTCAGCTTGCTATTTTCCTTCTAAATGTTATTTGCTGCCTGCCACTTAAAAATGTGATTATACTTATGGTTGGTGGACTGGTTAGCTCAGTCGTGTTGTACTTGTTTTAAATGTTTTTGTGGTGGACAGACAGTGTGAAAAAGAGCCGGGGGTCCATTGATTCGTAAGCTTTTAATTCCCTTAAGCTTGCCTTTTTTCGCCCGCTGTCCTGGCTGGACGGCGGGAGGTCCGTAAAGCCTTTTGTCAACTGATTTAATGGGGTCTGACTTTTAGACTGGCAGTTTGGTGTTGTGTGTCAAAGCATCAGGAGGCTTATGGCGTCATTGTGTTGGCATCACCCTAGCCGGGGACACCCTCCTCTCTCACCTCACCACAGAGTGACAGCAAGTCTTGTATAGTCTCGTACCTGCGAACGGTACACACATATGGAAAACCACGAGGGGGGAGAGAGAGGCTTTGCTTCTCTCGTCCACCCACATATATGAATCAGACTGCATGCGAATGTTCTCGCACACCACTTCCATAGCCTACACTGTTAGACTTTGCCGTAATTTTACAGTTACTTACCGCAAAAAAGCCCAGTAAAATACTGTGTATATTATTTACGGTTAACTACTGTAATATGCACTGCATTGTGGGTATTTTTAATTAAATTTACAGTAACTTACTGTATATGGGTATCTGCAGTATTTTACTGTTTACGCAAAAGCAGTAGTGCTACTGTAAATGCATCTCATGATTTAGTCTGTCGGTATTTCACTATGAAGGTTATATTATACCACCTGGGTAACACTGGGACACACAGTGTCCTTATATATGTTGCATTTATTTACCATATTATTAATAGTAAAGTATGCATAATTACATGTAACTAACCATCAACCAAATCATAATCCTACCCTAACCCTATAGTGCATAGTTGCTTAAATATAAACTAATTGCACTGTAACAATGACACCTTAATCAAATGCTGTGTATTTCACTTGATACAGCACTATTGAATTTTATACTCTAAATGTGTTTAAGTAATTATAATGTTCAATCAGCTGGTTGCCATTGCAAAACAAATTCTGACAGGGTGATCCGGACCCCATCATGAAGGCACATAGACTTGCGGTGTATTTTGGGATGATGGCTGGTTGATTATACACTATCAACTTGATTATATGGCTAAAGTTTTATTAAAACATATTTATAATAAATTATGTTTGAGTTGACATTGTATTGTATAAGAGGAAAGAGACCACAGTGTCATACTAGGGAGACGAAAGTAGTCTGTTTTTATCATAGACATATGATATCATAGATTTTACATTTTAAAAAGAATGACCTTGAAAATGAATATCTTCATATTATTTATTAAAATAAAGTTTTGAACAATAGAGGTTAGTGAATGGTAATGCAACTACATTGACCAACATTTGCTTTAATGTTCTACTACTTTTGCCAGAATTTTTTGTTTTCTTGAGTTGATTGTTGAGTTTTTGAGAGGAAATCAGTTGCCAGTAATGATCCATTTGAATGTTTACAGGTTATTATACTGAAATATTTGACAACAGAATGTTGCAATTGACCAGAACGGCCTAAATATAGGTCTAAATTTCTGTAGTGATTAGAGAATATATTTTAATAAAATTATATTATAGACATTTCTATGACTTTTTAAGATATTAGTATTCATGACTTGAAATTGTTAGTTAAATCATATCCATTAATCATTAAAATGAATGTATTTTTAATATCTTAATTAATTAATTAATTACTAAAACTATAACAATACATTTTATTTAAATACTAAAATAAAAAGCAAACTTACTTTATTTCAGCTATAGTTGCCAAGGCATAATTTCTTATTTCCATGTTGTGTAACTTTAAAAAAAAACTATATAGACACATTTAATATAAAAAATAAAATCTGATTCAAAATATTACTAAAACTATTGATGATACTCAAAGATACTATTACAAAAATAACAATATATTTTATAGAAATAAATTAATTGAAAAACAAAAACATAAAAGCCATAAAAACATTTATATCTACACATTAAAATAGTATTTTTTATGCTCAGTTTGAAAATATTTCATTGGCTGGAAATTGTAGAAATAATAGTACTTTCAAATTGCTAAAAATCCTGAACAACTGGAAAAATCATGTTAAAATAAAATGTGAGAACTCCATATACATCATAATATCAACACATAAGAATTGCTATGATACTATCACTGTACCATGCTGCCACCACAGTATTTTTTAGGTACCTGCTTGTGAGTCATGCAATCAGAGAGATGGAAATAGAAGATGAGAGGAAGAAAGAGAGCAGTTGGCATGGTTTGGAGGAGGAGAGGGGTGTATGTCTTAACAGCTGATGGATCTCAGAAATCAAGAGCAGTTTGCCTGACAGTCCAGCTGTGAGACGAACACTATTTTCTGCTGCAGAACCCTGTCTCGAGCCTGGCAGTGAGAATCAACATGGGCAGGACTAACTGGCATGACCTTCTCCTGTTTGTCGCCACACTGGGCGTCCTGAATTCCCTCACTGAACCCTGCCAGGTTGCTGTAATCTGAGCTGACTGAAGCAGAGAGGAATGATAATGCATCGGAATTCTGGATGAGGGCATTAGAATTCCAGTTCTGTGGTATCCGAAGTGATTCGGAACATTAAACCGGTAGAGACATTTATATGCAGCAGCTTGTGTGGGTGTATGTGAGTCTGTGTATAATATCCTCCCACTCTCGGGCTCATTTTTAGCTGGGGCATAATTTATTCCGATTTGTTGCATAAATGAGCTCTATTGTGTGAGCTTCCTTCAAACATTGCCTTTAGAATATTGAAGAAGTGAAAAAGAATGTTGTGGCTTTCATTTAAAATCGGAAAAATGAGTCATTATAAACCACAAAGTATTTCGTGCTGTTATTGTGCTTGGCCAGGGAGGTATTTTTAGAGCGAGAGACAGAGAAAGAGGTCAGATTAAACACAGGTGAACGTCTTCTGAGGCGAGGAGCAGTTTCCTGACCTGCCCTGCATAACTACAATACTACAACTAACCTGACTGTGAACTCATTATTTGAATGAAACTAAGGCTTTCATTGTGTCAATTAAAGCTGCAGTGGGTAACTTTTGAGAAAACACTGATTTAGCATGAAAATTTTAACAAGGCAAGGACAACTTACAGAGCTGTAGACCTCAGCATGCTTCCATCACCCTGTTTTTGCCAAATAAATTCTGACGTAACTCACATTAAACTCATGTGACTAATCGGCTGTTTCCGCTGATGCTGTTTAATTTACGGTTGGTTACTAGGTTACAAATACCACCGTCATTCGTCTCGAACAACTTGATGGAAACGCACCTAATTCACATTTGTTTGATTTTTTTGTTGCTAACATCGAAAAGATTCAAAGCCAGCTTATAATGGATCTTACATTGATCTTAAAGGGGGGTTGACTGCGATTTCACTTTTTTCATTTTAAATAGTGTGTAATGTTGCTGTTGGTGCATGAATCTGCAAAGTTGCAGCGCTGAAAGTTTACTGTAAGCAGAGATATCGTCTTTTAAAAATCAGGGACTCGTAATGTCGGGACTACAGCTGGGTTATGGTACGTCACTAACCTACACATTTGCATCAACCCTCCCTCAGAATATGCAGAAATGGCATGCGCATATTTCTGAGGCACGTCGACTCGTCGAGTGTGTTGTTCACGCAGCTGTCAGGTCTTCTGTGTTCGGGCTTCCCATGGACGCTATTCTTCCTCAACAATGGATACAATTTATGTTTGATTATGTTCCTTAAAATGACGATCATAATCTAGCGAGTTCAACACCGGATTCAACAAGAAACTGTTGCTAAAACATGAAGCAGTTCCGACTTTAAAACAAGAGGCAGCAGTTGTTGGGCCACAATCTATGAGTAGGCTAAGACTTAATCATTTTAAATGTATTTGCATGTATAATTCAAGACGTAGCCTTGTGTTTTATTTTTTTCAAATGCCAGCGCTGGCTTTATAGCCACTACTAGTTAGACTATGCTATTTTGTGTCTGCAACAAACGCGTACAAACATTATGGACCTGAATTTTCTATAAGTACTAATGTTAATGTTTTAAACGTATTTTTCATGTATATATGCTTTATGACGTTATTTTCGATTTGATCAAGAACGTAAACATGCCAACGCTGTTTGAGTATAACATTAGTAGCCAGTCAGTTGCTATTGTTGCCAGTCAGATGCTATTGTGTAAACAAACGTGTATAAAGTAAAAAATGTAGCAAATTATCATTCTGAAACGTTTTGTAAGAGCCGTGTGTGGTGAGGTTCTGTTTGACTCTCTTCATTCGCGGCCCATTCGGATTCTGCCTCAAAATGATACTGAAGTTCGAAAAGAAAAACCATGAATGTTATATTGCACCCCATAAACACAATCATGCAAAGAAAAAGCAGTCAACCCCCCCTTTAATAATAAATAGTTCAGTCTTGAAACTCTACATTCTGATTGGTTGTTTCAATGTAACTTCCACAGCCAATCGATTTCATCAGTATTCATTACTACTAGCCTTTATATCTATGATGCATACACCAAGTCTGCCTGCTATGCACTTTTTTACTTTAGCCCTCCTCCTCCCCAGCACCACCTGCCTAGACAAAAAGAGTAAAAATAAGACAGTTTGCCTTTTATTTTATAATTGTGATTTTTAGCCATATACTGTGTCTGTTAGCTTTGATGCCATCTATGATTATGTACTCCTGAAAGTTGACTATCAGCTTTTTTAATTTTAGACTAATTTAAAATATTAATTCTAGAATGTTTATTTCACATGATTTCGTAATTCCCATACTTCAATTTGTTTTTCAGAGCTTTGATTACTTAGTCTTAGCCCAATAATAAAGTTAAATTAGTTGGCGTCTCCTAACTTTTAATTATTAGTGTAATTCTTATCCTTGTCCAGAAAACACACAACCATTTACCATCCTTTATTTATTGATTGTTTAAAAAATAATCTCTCTTTTTTAGTGCATTAATTGACCGTCTGTTTGGCTGAGCTTTAATTCGAAATATTTGTTTGGTTCTAAGTATACCAATTAATTCTAATGCTTATTTTTTTCTAAGTGCAGAAAGGGTATGTGAGGACAGGGACGTCTCTAATTGCACATTCTAACAAACCTGATGCACTAATATCTCTAAATGCATCTCTCTCTCTGGCCATACAACTTAATCTGCATCTTAAATTAAGTGAGGCATCTTGTAAAGCGGTGAGACATTTAAAGGACATGATGGGTCAGTGGTGTCATCAGGGGAAATGTCATTTCTTGGTTCCTTTGAGCATCTGCAGGTAAACTGACTTCATGTGTTTAGATCACTAACTGCATTTAGATCTAAAAACAAAATAGTGTTTTGTTTGCTTGGTTGTAGATCTATTAGTCAGATAGTGTCAAGGGTGTCAGTAATGTGTACCAGGCAGAGAGGATGGGTGCAATATTAGCAGGCATTACACTTAGTGCAGGATGTTAGTCACATTGATGTCAGATGTGTCCTTATTTTTGTCTTAGGACTGTTTGTTTTTAAGAAGAGGAACAAGCCTGACATTTTTAACCACATGTGACAATGCTTAGCACACTCTGTCCATGTTGCAATGGGCTTTACTGTTTAAACTCTTCACCTGTCAGATGGAGCATAGGTCCCACTTTAACCATGAGAGAGGGGCACAACCAGGAAATATTGTTTTTCAAGTTTGTAAAGGATTTGGCCCTGCATGAAACCTGCAGTTGTGACCATTAGCCCATATCAGTTAGCTTTGAAGCCAGCCATATGCTAATGTACTCCTAAAAGTTGAACATCAACTTTCAATTTAAAAATGTAATATAATTTATTTAATTTCAGTATGCCTCACCAAAAGTCCTATTTCTATGGGAAATTTGTTAACATGGGGAATAAAAACTTTCGGGGCTGAAATTGTATATCACACCTGTGTTTTTGAGCAGATCACATGGCCTCAAAGGGCTCTGTCATTCACGTGTGTTTCATAACCACATGTCGTTATCTGAATGCCATTTAACCTTGCAGTCCACCTGTGACAACAACAGAGTGTATATATTGCTGGTCATGTGTTTATTTCTGTACAAAGGGGATGAGGTCTGTCTTCAGTGGGCTATTCTTAACCCAACAACTTTTGCTTTGCAAGTCCAGACATCTGAGAAATGGCCTTGCATGAAATTTAAGATACATGGCATCAATACAGCACTGAACAGATACAACGCAGATATTTACAGAAATGGTTTGTCTCACATGTGCTCCGCTCCATATCTTGATAAATAAACTCAGCACTTGCTTTTCATGCACCAGAGATTATATAAGCTGTAATTACTTTGTCTTTTTCTATTTTATTGTGCAGAGAAAGATATGGCAATAGGGAAACAATAGTTGTGTTTGCTAATTTAAACAATTATAGTTTGTTTAATAAATGTAAAAATGCAAATATTCTATTATTAATTAATGATCTATTATTAATCATTAGTACCTTACATGCTTTATAAAATTATTATAATTTATGTAATTATATTTAATATTCTTAAAATAAATATCATTTTGAATATTTTTAAAGCTACACTGTGTAACTCTTTTGGTTTATTCTTAGCTAAAAACACTTAGTTCTTTCAAAAATATATGTGCTCATTAATGTATATTTACTTCGTTCAAGTAATAAAGTATTCTCATGAGTGTATAAAATGCCATTGAAAATACATAGAACAAAGGGTTCTAATGTCGGATCGCCATGTTGCCCCTCCATCTTGAAAGTACATTAGCCAAAGAGGGACATACCCGTTAATTCAAGCTTCACCTTTCGCATTTACGTTTGTGTTAACACTCATGGACGAGGTCAAACTGGAAGCCATGTTAATCTTGGACTACATTGGCCACCGTAGGAGTTAAAACGGAATCAGAATTAGAGAGGAACAGAAACTAATATTCACTGGATGGTCATATACCTTTTCACCACTAGATGGAGGTAAAAATCACACAGTGTAGCTTTAATATAATATTCGAATAATATTAATAGATCTATATATGTATATATATATATATATATATATATATATATATATATATATAATATTCAAAATTAAATATATATAATATTCAAAATATAATATAATATTAAAATTAAATAAATTTAGAATATTTTTTAATAATAATAATAATAATAATTATTGTATAATTGAATAATAAAAAGTAATGTTATTTTAGGAGGGGTCTTTTGATCAGTCTTGCAAATACAAGAATATCCCAGTGGTCTTATCACATAGTCAAAAAGACATCAGTAGAAATGCCGTAGCAACACCCTGGCAACCACCTACAACACGTTAGCATCATAGCGGCTACATCTGCACGCTCAAGTACCATTTTCTTCAGGAAATGTAAAATTTATTTTCCAGTTTCTTTTGATGGCACTATTTGTATTATTATTTGATGCAGCAATTACACCAAAGTCTACCTTTATATATAATTTTTCATACTACACCATCAGAAGTCGTACCTAACACAACCTCTACTGTTAAGTGGAGGCTAAATGACCCAGGTTGTCCGGCTATTTATCTATTATTTATTAACACGAGACATTATGTTACTCTGTCCCATGGGCAAAGCACTTCACGTGGAGATATCCGACACATGAAGTGTCAAAGAGTGACATGCTAGCTATGGCAGATATGGTTACAGCACATCATGGACAGCAACAACCGACACACACACACACAGTGTATATTTTCCATCTTTTTATGTGATCATTCATCCCTCAGGGCAGAGAGATAGTGCGGTGAAAGAGCCCCCAACAACTCTTCCTTCCTTTCCTCCAGCTTTGACGCCCACCATCAAGTCTCCCCTTACCAAAACTTCTCTCATGCCAACCCACATGTGCCAATCACAGCTTGTTGCCAACCTGTTCTTAGTCTTGAACAGACATTGACAGAGGGTTGTTAGTGAGAATGGGTTGTTTATCTCTCTCTCTTGTGTCAGGAGCATAATGGAGGAAGAAACCCTGCTGCGAGAGACTGCAGGCTATAACAGTGAGTATCAGGCTATTCTTTTTGGAGAATTGAGGTTTTATATTGGCAAGAGAATCGAGGTTTTATATTGGCAAGAGAATCAAGGTTTTATAGTGGCATGCATGGGGAATATTGTCACTTCATATCTTTTTCTCAGTTGTGTCTGTTAACCTTGATAAGGTGAGAGTTTTTAGTGTCATTTAAATAAAAGTGCTTCGTCCCAGCATTATAGTCTTAATACTTTTGTGGCCTTGATGATATGAACCACAACCATTAACCTTTTCCCTGCCGGATTATTTTTCCAACTTGCCAGCCACCAGCAGCATTTTTGATGATTTTCTGGCCCCAGAATTTTTGTATGAACATCTGAACATGCAATATATAAAAATAAAGAACTTCTTTATTTTTCTTTTAAACAAACAAACACGTTTTATTCTAGCTTTTTGAACACTTGAATGTAGTTTCATTTAAAAAGCAACATTTTGAACTTTAAGTAGTTCACTTTTGAAAAAACTTCACACCCATCTCACCCAAGATGTCCATGTCTTTCTTTCTTCAGTCGACAAGAAATTAAGGTTTTTGATGAAAACATTCCAGGATTTTTCTCCATATAATGACACTTTACTGGTAACCAAACGGTTCAAGGTCCAAAAGACAGTTTCAGTGCAAACTGCAAACTGTTCAAAGGGCTTTAAACGATTCCAGACGATGAATAAGCATCTTATCAAGCGAAACGATCGCTCCGTTTAATAAATAAATAACGAAGTTTAAGTTTTATAAGCACAAATGCTCACCTTGCTCTGTTCTGTGATGCACGTTCGTGACTCTCCTGTTCGAACTTGTTCATCAAAATGGTTCATTCAACGAACGAAATGAACGAATTCACTCAGAAAAACATTCGTTCATCGTCTGAAATCGTTTAAAGCCCTCTGAGCAGTTTGCACTGAAACGGTCTATTGGACCTTGAACCGTTTGGTTCCCAGTAAAGTGCATTATATGGAGAAAAATGGTGGTATGTTTTCATCAAAAACCTTAATTTCTTTTCAACTGAAGAAAGAAAGACATGGATATCTTGAATGACATGAGGTAAGTGAATTATCAGCAAAAGTTTTTGAAAAGTGAACTACGCCTTTAAAGCTGAGAAAATAACTTTTTTTGAAGACTACATTGCTTTTATCACTTGTTTTGTGCTTCTTTTTTGCATGTGTTTTGATCTGGAGATTCAGAACTCTTCAGACGATATACTATAGCGCCCCTACCGTATAACAATGAAAACAAAGGAAAGCTTGAAAAATCCGGTCAATGGCGGTGAAAGAGTTAATAGCCAGACAACAAATCAGAGAGATTAATCCATGTATATCTGTTTAAAAGTGTGTTAGTTTCTGTCAATATATGAGCTCCATCACAGAAGCATATATGGAGATATCTGTCCATGTGTTATTTCGGTCCACACACAGCCTTTGAGCTGTTTCATTTTATATATGAAGTCATAGTTTATTAGAGACTTAAAAATAATGCTGCAAAGCCTCCCTTTTAAAAAGACTATATTAGTTCTCTCCCTATGCATGCTTGTGTTAATAGCAAGACGTGAAACAACAAAAGATTATGGGGTCAAGGTGAAACTAGAAAAGGTTTCAAGGATCTTATTCTACTTTACATAGTATGACTCTGTTTTCTCATCAGGACAAAAGAAAAATTCGAGAGGAGATTGAAAGGAAACGAAGGAACACTGAAGAAGAGAAATTAAAGCTACAATATCTAAAGGTATGTGTTATGTATGCCATATATATATATATATATGTATATATTGTAAGAAATATTTTCATGTGTATATACTGTGTATAGATTCATATATAATTTATATTATACATTATACAAACTTTTATTTTGGATGCGATGATCAAATTAATCATTTTACAGCCCTAATATATATATATATATATATTTGTAAATTAAACATTTAAGAATACAGAATTTGTTATTATTAAAATCTATTACAGTAAGTATTAATATAAAAATATTCATATAATTATCATATTATAAGTTATATATATTATATTATAAGAAATTATTGGAATCATAAGATGAATAATATGTCAAATGATATTATTGATTGTGTTCGCCTTTTTGTGATTTTATTTTATTAATTTACAACTGTAATGTGAAGAAAAAAAGTCAATTATCTCGATAAAACATCCTGTGTCGCTTCTTTGCACAAACAGAAAAAAACTCTGCGAAGAACAATGGCTGATGGATGGATTGAGCACCCAGAGCGAAGGAGCAGGAATCTGTGAAGGCCCAGACTGAAGATTTCCAACAAAAGACTAAACTCCTGCAGAGCAATATGGACAGGTACTCTCAAAGTGAAAAAAGTTTGTTTGTAAGGTTCTCGACTTCCAAGCAATTGGATTATTCTAGTTTAACCACTGTGATGGGCTTTAAGTGTTAGCCAAGGTTCAGACAGATAGACCTCACACACAGTATTACATAAACTGTCTACTTACACAATCCGCCTTGGCAGCGAAGAGCCTGTTGACTTACAACAAGCTTTGTCTGAAAAAAAAAAAAAACTCATTAAGGAGGAAGTCATACCTGCCACAGGAAGCATGACTAACACAACAAAAGGACAAAACAATAACAGGAAAAATCTTTTCAAGATAGAAAATGAACCACTCTCTAATTACCATAGGTATATCTGTGAAATACTCTCTGCCTGGTGTGCTTTCAAGAAGTTGTTAAGGTTGATTTAAAGGACTCAAATCTCCAAAGAGCTTCCTCAAATAGACTCTTCAATATGATGGCTGCAGTTTAAACCAGTTGGATTAAGAGGGAAAAAGCAATTCGGATGAGAATCTCCACAATCACAGGACAGAGGTGGCTGGTCATTTCCCGCAAGTTATCTTGGCGTATAGGTTCATGACCCCACTCAAAACATAAATCAGAGGGTATACATTCTGAAACTGAAAACTCATTTTTTGATTTATAATCAGCTCTCTGCACATGATATAAGCCTAGAGAATGTTAAAGAACAATACCGAAACATTACACAAGGAGGTGCCATTATACAAGTATAGAGTGATTTTCATGAAATCAGGTTACCCTCAAAAAGGACTAAAACTATTTTTATACATTATGTACAAATGTATAGTGTATATATATATATATATATATATATATATATATATATATATACAGGTGTATATATATATATATATATATATATATATATATACATACACACACACACACACACACAAATAAAATAAAAGAAACTACTGAATTATACTACATATATAAATAATGTGCCAATAATGGTGAAGCACTTTGTGCAAAAGAAAACAGAGCAACTTGTTTTAAACATATATTTTTTAAATATTTTATATTCAATTTATGTACAATGCATCTTTTTTAGAGTTATTCTAAAATGTTTTTGTACAATCCTTCAGCAATATAAAAATATAACACACACACAGACACATATAACAGAAAAAAAGAAAGTCATAAAAGTTTGAGTTCCAGCATGAGGGCGAGGAAATTATTAACAGAATTACAATTTTTGGGTAAACTATGCCATTGATTTTTTATTAAACTATGCCATTATTAAAATTTTTTAACTGTTAATATGTGTATTTACAGTTAACAATTTGACAGTTATATATAACTGACAGTTAAATATATATATATATATATATATATATATTAAATATTTATATATTATATAAACTGCTCAATTCTGATATATACAACTGTCAATTTGACAGTTATATTTGACAGTTATATATAAAACTGTTAAATATATATATATAAACAGTTAACAATTTGAATAAAGGCATAGTTTACTCAAAAATTTTAATTCTGTCATAATTTCCTCGCCCTCATGTGGAACCAAACTTTATGACTTTTTTCTGTGAAATACACACACAAAAAAAAAACCTATATTTTTTTAGTTTCTTTGTCCATGCAATGAAAGTAGGTGGTATTCAGTGTGTTGTATCCTCTTTGACTTTCATTGTATGGACAAAACCATTTAAAATATTTTCAAAGTATCTTTTGTGTTCTACAGAATGAATAAAGACAGATTTGGATCAATATGAGGGTGATGAAAATCATGACACAATCTTCATTTTGAACCACGAATTTAAGTGAAAACATTATGTTGCATTATGTCATCTACATATAACCTAATTGAAAAATAAGCTGAAATATAGCTGCGAGCAGCGATGAAGGTGCTTGGGTGCCACCGGCTTGGGCCCGACAATCGCTGCTCGCAGCTATATTTATATAAGTAAAGCTCCTTTATTTATATAGCAACTTTTAAAAACAGTTTACAAAGTGCTTTACATCATATTTAATACATTTGCACACTTAATAATTAATAGAGAAGCTTATAAAACAACATAAAACAATACCATTAAAAAAATACTATAGTGAACAAATGTGTTTTGAGAGACTTGCATTGTGAGTCGATTGCTTGTAGTTTGTCAAGAAGATAGTTCTATAGCTTGGGGCCGAAATGACTAAAGGCTGACTCAGAATCCCCCCTTTTTAGCTGTTTTTGACCTGATTACTGGCTTTTAGTGATAGATAGTCATGATATGTAGCAATATTCACTGCATCTTTGCAGAATAGAGCTGGAGATTGCAGCTCTGGAGACGCAAGAGCTGGAGATTTCTGCGAAAAGGAGATTCTTCTGAAACAACTGAAAGAGGTGGAGAAAACACCAGAGGACATCATAAAGGTATTGCTTGTGTAATCACTTTAACAGGCCTGGAGACTCCTTACCGCTTATTAAAACACAGAGCTCCTTAAATTGGATCTGCTTTTGAGTTGGGACCAAGGGAAATCAGTGCAATGCAGCATGCTGTGAAGATTCCCCTCGGTTTTAAATTGACGTCAAGATAAAATAGTTTGATGCCAGTTGGTGCTGTGTGGAAAGGATCTGTTTGCGTGATACGTGACCTCATGTGATTTGTGTGAACCTTGGTTTTGTTTTATATCTTCTTCAATCAAATCCGGTTTTGGTACTGCACAAACTACTGTATTTCCCCACAGGAAGTAAATGCAAATATCCTCCCAGGTAAAGAAATGTCTTTTTTTTCTCCTGATATTGCTATTTTTTACTACATTTTTCCCTTGACACTTCCTGAACAGACCTTTGTTGCTTCCTACAGAGCAAATCCAATACATCTACACTGCTATACCTGATGTCCCGAAGAGCTATACTCCCAAAACTCAGGAGGAGAAGTGTCCCACCAGGGAAACACGAAACTGATGAAGAGCAGGAGAAAAAAGGTACAACTCTCAAACCAAGGCAACTATTTGCTGATATAATCTGCATAAACATGTTAGGATTTCCTGAATATTTTGTTGAGACAGTGCAAACATGTCATCAAACTGACCACTTCTGTAATTATAGCAATTTAAGGTGCATACAGTAAATGCTGTCTTTTATTTTTCATTTTCAACATGAAAGAGATGGTTTCCATGACTGTAATTATGGGCATGACATAGAATTATGAAATTAAGTTATCACCATCTGAACACTGAACCGGATATTGTATATAGATACAGATTGCAAGATCACAATTATTTTTATTAAAGCAATAAGCCTCAAGAGACCACAGGTAAGGGTCATTTCAAGCATATTAATTATATTAAATAGAATAATTCTTCCACCAAATATCATTGGTTTCAGTAAGGATACATTCATTAAAGAATCCTGAAACAATGTATCACGTATGTATCATGTATCATAAATGTATCATTTTCAAAAAATGTTAATCAGCACAAATCTGTTTTCAACATTTATAATAATCAGAAATGTGTCTAAAGTAGCAAATCAGAATATCAGAATGATTTCTGAAAGATCATGAAGACTGGATGATGCTGAAAACTCAGCTTTGCCATCACAGGGTTACATTTTATTTAAAAATACATTTAAAACATTCTATATTAAAATAGAAAATTATTATCTTAAATTGTTATCACAATATAACTGTATTTTTATCAAATAAATGCAGCCTCGGTGAACATAAGAGACTTCTTTCAAAAAACTTTTAAAAAATCTTACAAAAACATTAAAAATGTTACTGAGCACAAACTTTTGAATGGTAGTGTATTTTAAATCTTTTGTGTTTTAAATATATTTAAGTTTTTGTTTTTTGCTCAATAATTTTGTATATATATATATTTCAAATGATGGTTCAAAGATGTTTTTTTAATCAAGGTGGTTTGTTTAAAGGTGTAGTTCACTTTTAAAAAACTTTTGCTGATAATTTACTCACCCCATGTCATCCAAGATATCCACGTCATTCTTTCTTCAGTCGAAAAGAAATTAAGGTTTTTGATGAAAACATTCCAGGTTTTTTCTCCTTACAATTGGGAACCAAATGGTTCAAGGTCCAAAAGACAGTTTCAGTGCAAACTGTTCCAGACGATGAATAAGGGTCTTATCAAGCGATCGATTCATTTAAAAAAACAAAACAAAGTTTAAGTTTTATAAGCTCAAATGCTCGCCTTCCTCTGTCCAATGATGCGCGTTCGTGACTCTCCTATTCAAACTCGTTCATCAAAATGAATGAATCTTTTCCCGAGTCAACTCGTTCTATTTCGTTCGCTGAATATAAACGATTCGTTCATTTAAAAAGATTCGTTTTTTTTTAAAGTGGACTACTCCTTTAATGCTTTTCTTTCCTTTCAGCTACATACACCATGAAGATCAGTGTGGAAAAAGATCTCCGCACCGGTGAGAGTCACATCCTCTCCACGACTTCCATCGCACCTCTGGATCTCCAACAGCAAGGCATCAAACTCTTTGAGGATGGGCGGAAATCTGTCTACGCCTTGCCACCTGATGGCCAGGACTCCCAGAATGACATGAATGAGATGAGCCCTCTTGAAGTAGAGGAACTTCTGATGAAAGCCTCGGAGAAGAAAGTCCCATCAGATGTGGAATACCACGAACCTGTGTTTTCAAGCCCATTCAGTCGACCTACAACCCCTCAGAGGACAGAAAGAGGTTACATCAGTCTTCATGGCCTTCAGATGCCCAGGAGTCCTTCTCAGGCTGAGCAATTTACCAAACAAGAAGCTCTTTACATTCCAACCACTAAAACCAAACAGTATTTGGAAACCAACCAACCAGCTCAAAATGGACAATATCCCAACAATGAATTCAGCGACATAACCAGGATTAGCCCGGGATCTTCTCCCATACAAGAGTGTGAGGAACCGCTTCGGATAACTCCAACGGCAGACTCCGGGCTGGGATTCGGACGGTATTCCCCTCTGAATCCAAAGGAGGACTCTAGCCTCAACTTTGTGAGCTTACTCCCACCTGAGGTGGAATCTGGTGAACCGGTTACCATGATCTTCATGGGTTATCAGAATGCTGAATCCGATGAGGAAGATGAAGGAATCCAGGCTGAACTGGTAGTTATTAGTGATGATGATGAAGGTCCATTGTCGTACCACCCTCTGGGCTACCACAGCAAGATCTTCAAACCCAACAGTGTAGTGTACCGCTCCGAGATCAGGCCTGGTGCCATCAGAACCTCCGGCTCTGGAAGACACACGGTTGGAAATGAAACTGAAGACCCAATTGGCACAGGTACCATTCGAAGATTGAGGAGACACTTTGGTTTCCAATAACATTTCTTTGTTCCTTACATGTGTTTGATATGTAAGTGTACTTTACAATAAGGTTTCATATGTTAACAATTTTGAGGGAGAGTTCACTCAAAAATGAAAATTTAAGTCCCGTTCACACCAAGAACGATAATATTAGCATCAATAGCAACGCACATAGCTATTTCATAGCTGCTACTTTAATTGCTCAAACTCTTTAAAGCAGAAAAGATTCTGATTGGCTGTTAAAGGAGTAGTTCACTTTAAAAAAAAACGTTTGCTAGTAATTTACTCACCCCCATGTCATCCAAGATGTCCATCTTTCTCCTTTAGTCAAAGAAATTAAGTTTTTTGATGAAAACATTCCAGGATTTTTCTCCATATAATGGACTTCATTGGGAACCAAACGGTTCAAGGTCCAAATGAGAGTTTCAGTGCAGCTTCACAGGGCTTTAAACGACACCAGACGATAAATAAGGGTCTTAACTTGAAAAAAGATTCGTTCATAAAACTTTTTTATTTTATTTTTTAAATGAGCGATTGTTTCGCTTGATAAGACCCTTATTCATCGTCTGGTGTTGTTTAAAGCCCTTTAAGCTGCACTGAAACTCTCATTTGGACCTTGAACCGTTTGGTTCCCATTGAAGTTCATTAAATGGAGAAAATCCTGGAATGTTTTCATCAAAAACCTTCATTTCTTTTCGACTGAAGAAAGAAAGACATGGACATCTTGGATGACGGTGGGTGAGTAAATGATCAGCAAAAGTTTTTTCAAAAGTGAATTACTCATTTAATGTCTTTTATTGTTTATCAGCTGGAAAAAAAGTGATTGGACTCCACTATTCTCATAGTTATCATTAATAATATTATAGTTATCATCCTTGGTGTTTACTCAAATGAAGATATTTTAGAAATAGCCTTGACAATAGAATTCAGTGGACTCCAATGTTGTTGTTTTTTTTAAAATGTCTTCTATTGTGTTCGACAGAAGAAAGAAAGTCATACAGGTTTTAGAACGACATTAAGGTTTAGTAAAAAGGATGAAAGATACAAACTTTTGAGTGAACTATTCCTATTAATGCATGCACATTAACCTAGATTAATAATTTCTTTAAAACAGTTTAGTTCATGATTAGGGCTGTCAAATCGATTAATCATCGATTAATCACATCCAAAATAAAAGTTTGTGTTTACATAATATATGTGGGTGCACTGTGTATAATTATTTTGTATATATATATAAATACACACACATGCATGTATATTTAAGAATTTTTTTATTTATAAATAAAATATTTATATATAAATTATATATAAATCTATATACAGTATATACATGAAAATATTTCTTAAATATATACAAGCATGTGTGTGTATTTTTATATATAAAATAATTATACACAGTGCACCCACATTCATTATGTAAACACAAACTTTTAATTTGAATGCGATGTAAATCGCGATTAATCATTTGACAGCACTATTCATGATACCTAATGTTTAAACTGAAGTTCTGAACCTTACTGTAACTTTAAGAATAGACTTTAACCAAGACTACTAATAATACTAGACTTGAATTTTTACATTGTGTTTGGAGCATCCACACAGTAATATAATAACAATAATATTAAATAACACAAATGCATGGCGTGCATGAAATTAAACTTGTTGTTTGTCTTATAACAACTGTCTTGTTTTTATATGAATAATAAAATAATTTCTGCTTTGACATTAACTTGCTGTTGTCATACTTTATTTTCGGAAATTTTGGAGTGTTATAACAAGACTTTAGTGACTTGGGAAAACCACGACAAACAAGCAAGAAGCTAGTTCAAAAATCTGGTACCTTTAAGACATCAGTCACTGTCAAAAGTAATTAAAATACAACAAAATTACAGAAATAATCAGAAAGGAAATCCCATATTAATTGATTGTAGTTACAGAGACTATGGTTACCATGGTGAATATGTGTAATGGCGGATACAACATAATGGGCTTTAGATAGCTTTAGGACATGCTATTCATTTCTTTATTTTGTTTCATTATAGGTTCAGCCGTTTCCGACAGCTAATGTGTGAATTAGCATAGTTTTTTTTCTCCTCCAGAGTAATGCACCGTTCCCCTCCATCAGCTATAATTGAGCACTTTGCCCTTGGTTGCTTTTAAGACACAGTGTCTGTTCAAAAGGTCTTTCATAACATCTGCTAAAGAGAGAGTTATGTAATAATCCTTGGCTTGCGTTACGTAACGTGCAAAATGAATGCTAAAATCTGCGATGTTCGGCATATTCATTGTTTTGTCATCCCCTCATTTGGGCTCGCCAGCGCAGGCAGATCGCACACAAATCCATTGATTTGATTTATTGATTGGCTTGTACTGGATTTTGATTGGGGTTGAAACTAACTATCCAGGTGTGGTTAAACTGAAATATTCTTACTGTCTTCTCCACAGCGCTGCCAATCAAATGTCTCAGCTGAGAAAGACACGTAAGCTCTTCAAAGCAAGATTACAATGTCGGCAGTTTGTATTTGCTGATGAGGATGGAAAGGACTAAGAGACTGATCTGAAAAAAAGCATATTTGAGTGCCATCATGTTGTACATAATGTTTTTTTTTTTTTCAGTTGACTGTTATGTAATTTCTGTGTTTTTCTGTTGTTGTTTTTTTTTAATTATTTTTATTAGTGATGTAGATAATATTTTTTTCCGTAACACTTTACAATAAGTTAATGTATTAACTAACATGAACCAACAATGAGCAGTACATTTGCTAACAAAATTTCATATTTGTTATTGTTAATACAAATACATCAGTTATTGTTTATTCACAATGCATTAACTAATGTTAACAAATACAACTTTAGATTTGAATCATGTAAAAGTAAATGTTGAATGGACAATATCTAAGATTAATGCTGAAGTCTTGTTCATTCAACTAAAGTACATAACTATGAAACCTTATTGTAAAGTGTTACCATTTTTCTGTCCCCTAACAAAATCTCCCTTTGCAGGGACAAATTTTTATGTAATAACTTAATTTAATGTATTATAAATAATATTATATTTAACAAACTGGCACTGTAAAAAAATATTGTTGGTTTAACTTAAAAAATGAAGTATGGCTGCCTTTAAAATTTAAGTTCATTGAAATGGAAAAATGGAGTTAATACAATGAAGGAGATTGATTTAATCATCAGAAACTTAAATGTTATCTGAACTACATAAATTAAGTTGATTTGACAAAAAAATATGTTGTGATTACAAATCATTAAAAGTATTTTTTTACAGTGAACATTAACACTCCAAATGTTATTTTCCATCAAAAAAACAAACTTAAAACAAAATACATTTACTTTAATTTGTAAATTTACCAAAAATTGATAAATATATTAAGGAATTTTTTGGTTAGCCAAAATGATTTCCGTAAATTGTAAAGCAATAAAAAAAGTAAAGTAAAAAAAATAGAATTAATTTGATATATTCTCTGAAAACACAATTTAATGTTACGTATTTAGTGAAATTTGTACATTTATCCTGCTTTGATATTTTTAGAATAAAACAAGACAAAAATACTGATTAGTATATAATTTTTGGCAGTATGTTTACATGACACACATCAAAATGAAAGAAGTGACAAGTGTTTAAACACATTAAGTCACATGATCTTAAACTTTGTCACTGCATCAGTACAAAGGGCAGGTTTTAGTAATGAACCATATTACGACATATTCTCTAAAAATGAGAAACCGAGTATAAAACCTTGAGAATATGCTTGATTGACAGAAAGCTTTTAAGAAATTCCTTGTGAGACCGAGTGCGTGTGTCGGAACGGCTGAGGCTGCTCAGCTATTGGCTGTTTCTGGCACATTCAGAGTAAGTCACAGTCTCTGTGGTTACAGAGAAGCAGAGCTTCAGCCAAGACAGAATCGCTGAGCACGTTCCCCATCCTCCGTCTGCTCGTATCACAACAAGGTAGGACACGGAGAACTTTAGAAATGGTCAGACTCAAAATATATGGGGTGAATGAACTTGTTTAGGTGTCATGCTGTTGGTTTTATATATAGTTTGTGCTGGATTACTGTTACATTTTTCAGTGGTGCTGTAAAGAATGTGATATTGTTGAGATGCTTCACTCATTGGGATTGTGCTAATGTGGTCTAAAGAGACTTGATTTGGTGCAAACAAGTGTGTGAGAGTGTGTACGCTGCATGGGGTGATAGGTTTCTGCGCTTTTCCGACTGAAACATTTACTGTATTTTATGTCAAACTTAATATTGTTGAGATTAAGTGAGATTGCATTGATATTTGATCGTTTGTATATTGTTACATTTTTGTAATCTGGCTTTAGTGACATCCATGATGTGCATCTTTAAAGCATTATGAATTAAATGTCAGTCATATCAATACATCTCATTATTTTGGGCTTCAAAATACATCAACGTTTTCTCTAATTTAAACCTGAAGCGTGAAGACGAACAACACGAAGAACAGAAGCTGTGGAAGTTTAATTAATCCCAGGCTGCACGTACAAACCTCGAGCACTTCAGAAAACGTGGAATACGAGATGTTGTCAGACAGCATCAGCATGGGCTTCTTCTCAGCTGAATGTGTGTGTGGGGAGTGTGAGTGTGTTTTGAGTGAATTAAAGTGTCTGCGTGGGTGAGTGTAGGCGTGTGTGTGTGTGTGTGCCTAGGGTAAATGTGAGACAGAGCTGGATCCTCTTTGGAACTGATTACAGATGAGAATGTCTCCTGGTTCCATTTCACCCTCCCATTAATGCAGAGAAGAGCAGAGAGCTGACACTTCAACTGCTATTATTATGTCAGCCGAAATATGGGTAATACTTTCTTTCTGCAGCCTGTATGTACTCATAATACACAGTATTCATAATGGCTTGTTTTAGAATTTCAAATTAGGTATGTTCTTTTAATTCATTAAAAACAGTACTTGAAAATTCATGGTTGGATTATAATGGATTATTCTCTTGATTATATTGTATTCATATTAATATTATTACTTATTAAAGTAAATATACCAAAATGTATATACAGTATGTATATAAAATCATATATAATTGTATTTCTAAAAACATATTTATATGATAGTAGATCTAGTTTGGATTCATATTATTATTTTTTATATCACTTACTGTGAATTTTAAATGTGTGTGTGTATATATATACACATATATATATATGTTATAAGATTCTTTATATATATACATATATATATGTATATATATATGTATATATATATATATATATATATATATATATATATATATATATATATATATACATACATACTGTATAAAAAAAGAATCTTATAACAATATAAATGTTATTAAGTACTGCAATTAATCACATCCAAAATAAAAGTCTGTTTTTACATAATATATTTGTGTGTGCTGTATATAATTAGTTTGTATATATATATATAAATACACATACATGCATGTATATATTTTAGAAAATGTGTTATTCATATATAAAATATTTATATAATATAGATTATGTATTTATATATATATATATATATATATATATATATATATATATATATACATATATACAGAATTTAAGTGCAAATAATTCTTAAATATATACATGCATGGATAGGTATTTATATATACAAAATAATTATATACAGCACAGATAAATATATAATGTAAGCACAGACTTTTATTTTGGATGTCGATTAATCGCAATTAACTTTTGCACAGCCCTAATTAATTTCTTTCAAAAAAAGAAGAAAACAAATGACTGATCCCAAACTTTTGAATGATAGTGTAATACTGTTAATACAATATTTCTATTTAAATAGAAATGGAATAAAAAGTTATTTTCTAACTTTTTATTAATCAAAGAATCCTGAAAAAAGTGTCACAGCTTATACAAAAATTAAGCAATTTTCATCACATAAATACATTATATTTTAAATCAGTATTTTGATTTTTAATTATATTTTATAATATTACTGTTTTTTATCAAGTAAATACAGGCTTGATGAGTAGAAGAGACTTCTTTCAAAAACAAAAATAGCAATGTTTTCACGTTTTTGACCGGTGTGTATACATTTATACATATACACGTGTGTGTGTGTGTGTGTGTGTATATATATATATATATATATATTTTTTTTTTTTTTTTTTGTTTTTTGGTAAAGGGCTAAAGTAATATCTGAACTTCATTTCTAGTATATTCATATTTGTTTTTATATTTAATATATATTTATTCTCTTGTTGTAAACTATTTTTATGCAGCTTGTCTAAAAAATTTAACTTTTAATTTTAAAATACAGTAAATACTTAATTTTAAATAGTCAATACGTACTTAAAAAGAACAAACACCAAGTCTTTTTTCCATTCAAACTGATGAATCTCTACAAAATTCTCCCTTCGAGACATTAGTGTCTTATTCTGCAATGCTCTAATGCCGCATAGTGATTTTTATCATCCGAGAACATTGCCTTCCCGTTTCCAAAGGCTCAGTCACATGCATCTGAATGGCCACCCACGCTCTGGCCCCCCAGCACCTGTTACTGTGATGCTCCACACAGGTTATTATTTCATTCTCAATAGAACAACCTTGAGCATGAAATCTTCTTCTTTAATGGTCTTTGCTCACACAATGATGCGCACAGCCAATCAGATACCGAAACAGTTCAAACTATATACCTTGATTATATTTATTGGTGAAAACTCGGCACCAACTATGCCACAATCCCCTATGACATAACTTTCATTCAAGGAAACCCATCGACCTCATTGACGTGCCAATTATTGATCAGTCAGCCAAAACTGTAGCTGTTAATGCAAAAACAATGGAGCGGCCAATCAGAGTTGCGATGCCTGAGGTGACCACTCATGTCAACATCAGTGACATCAGACCAACTCGCAATGGCATTTCTGCCAATAACTCCCATATCAGGGCAAGTTCACTTCCTATCGCATGCATCCACAAACTATTTATCTCAAGCCCAGAGTGCATGCAGGTTTCACCAGGAAGATTTTCTTGGCAAAGTGGTGATGATCTCCTTCTGGCTCCTGTTTCTAAAGCTTACGGTAGGTATTGGGACACGCTGGTTCCTCCGTCTGCCTTTCAATGCAAATGTTATTGTCACTGAATAATTTATGGATTACAGATTGTCATGACACAAATGCTGAGACGGAGAGGGTGCGAGAGTGTTGAAGTTTTCTCACAAGCTGAGCTGCTAGTGGAGGAGCCGGGTAGGGGGTGTTGCTATGGTAGTCAACACTTTACCGCTTGTCATTTTCATGAGGCTTTGTGAAGCTTGATTGGGGTGAAATGGCCAGGCGTTGAAGTGGATGGTAATTTCACATAATTTTGACTGTTTTTAGTGGTCGCATTAGCATGCCGCTTGAGTTTTGAATGATTGCTGGAGACTTTTGTGCAATGCTGGTAATTGTACCAAACATCAGAGGAATGCTGGGAACTGTAACAGACATCAAGGAACAGCTGGACGACTTAAGTATTTCAAGCCAAACTACTTATATAATGTATGAATGGTGCCGTCAATTTGTCCATTTTGATTTCAGCACAACTCCCATATTGGATATTGTGTTATGCTCAGTAGTCAAGTGTGCTAATTGTGGTTTTGATGTTGTGAGAGAAAAAAAATCCCTTTTTCAATCCCCATGGCATCTGATTTAGTTTGTCAGAAAGTGTTTGAGCGTTAGATCACACATCACTTTGGCACGAATGGGATCAGAAAAATCCATGTAAACAAACCACGCCGCTGTGATCAACCGCTTGCAGTGGCGCATTAACAAGACAAGACAAAATAAAGACATGCAATGTGTGATTGATTGTTAATTCTCATATAAAATGCTCTCGGTATGCAAATATAAGAAACCATGTGGTCAGGTGGCATTCTAGGGTGTTATCTTTCAGTAGATACAATTTCTTCTTTCTGATCTTTCCCATCTGATCCAGAGCCTGATGCAGCTGATTAACTGCAGGACATGAATAAGAGCCAGTTCTGCAGTCTTATATAAATGAGTATACTTATTGCTGCCTATTATAACCCACTTTTGTGAAATAATTCACTGTAATTAAACAAGTGATTTCACTTTCTTCTTAAACCCTGGAATAATCTAATATAGGGAATTGGCTAATGTTGCATATTTTACATAAGGAAGCCCAGGTGAATTTTCAAACACCTGTTTAGTTTGTGCATTTTAAAAATAACGTTCACACTATAAAATGTGTTAAACAGAGGTAACATTTGGCAGTCAGTTAAAAAGGTAAGAATTTCTCTCCAGAGTGTAACTACTTGTGACTAACCTGTTTTAAGTGCTGTGCAATTACAACAACATGGTGGCTTTCAACAAGACGTTGCTGGACGTTTTCCAGTGCTGTGCTTCTGTCGCAATATTTCATCGCAGCCTAAAAAAATAAAATAAAATCTGGCATTATTTGAATCTCAATTTTCACCTGAAAAGTGGCTGCAGTAAGTTATTTGAGGTTATTTCACTCTGAAAACTATCCTTACCAGGCATTCTTTACATTAAATAGGCCGCTATGCTTTCCTCTCACACACTAACGTTAACGTTAATTCACATATTCTCTTTCAGAAGGTCACATTAAAGAGTTCACCCAAAAAATGAAAATTTTGTCATCATTTACTCACCTCTTAAGTTGTTTACATTTGGCAAAAGATCTTCCTTTGTTTTCATCAGATGAAGTTAATTTCATACTGGTTTGGATAACTTGAAGTGAATAAATGACCGAATTGTGTTTTTGGAAACATGATTTTGATAACGTTCGGTTCCATTAACGGTTATATCGTGTTCTTCTGCCAATTCAGAATACGTGTGTTCGAACTTTTTACCTGAAAACAGTCTAATGAGCGAACGAGTCTTTTTAGTGAATCACATATGAACTCACAAGCTAATGATTCATATGAGTCGGAACATTTAGGTAAATCAATAGAACGCGATCAGTGTCGAATCACTCAGCAAATTACTCTAATTAGCAGTTATTTTAAGTGATACAAAAAACGTATTAATCAGTTTCACAACTATTCTCATTTTATTTACTGAACAGCAAGTCATTAATTTCATAATGTCTGACTCAATGAACCAACCCAACCTGAAAACGTTGTTCATTTGAACAATGTGTAGCCTAGTTGATACAAATTATTTTTCTGTGGTATTTTATCAAATAAAATAATAATTCAATCTGATAGCTCGGTTTTTCCTTCTTATTTAAAATATATTAAAGGGATAGTTCACCCTTTTACTCACCCTAAAGTTGTTCATAACATGTATTTATTTTATTTCTTCTGTTACACAAACACAAAAGAAGATCATTTGAAGAATGCTGGTAACCAAATAGTCTGATGGGCCCTATTGACTTCCATTGAAGGGGAAATAAAAACTATGTAAGTCAATGGCTACCATCAACTGTCTGGTTACCAACATTCTTCAAAAAATATCTTCTTTGTGTGTTTAATCGAATAAAGTAAACTCATACAGGATTCAAACTTGAGGGAGAAAAATATGTCAAATTTCATTTTTGGGTGAACTATCCCTTTAACGAACAGAATTAGTTTTTTTTCCCCTCAAGTTCAAATAAACATCAATGAACCATTAAAGAACCAAAATTCGATTTCTCAAGTATAGAATCATTCATGTGCCTCCATTCCTGATGTATTTTAGTAGTTTTACTTTATTTTTTAAAAGTTGTTAGTCAAGCATGTTTTTCAACCTCCTGCCAGGAATATTACTTTCAGCTATGTCAGCTCAAGCTCAGGAAGTTTCAACACATTCTCATCCTTTGGCATTTCGTCGAAATACTACGCACATGGCACCCTTAGCATCAATATAACACACACTGTTATGGGTAGGTTTAGGTCTGGTGTAGGGTCTGCGTCTCATATTGACGCTAAAGGATGCCATGTGCATAGTATTTCGACGAATGTCAAATGGCGTCACCTATATGACGCCAAAGGATGAGAGCCCTGAAAAACGTAGAAATTGAGCATTACATAAGATCGGTAAACATGAGTGGGTGCAAATTAGCTTTGATATGCAGTGAATGTTTTGGTGATTAGGGAAATAATATTCCTCTTGCTGCGCTTTGAATGTCTTTGTCGTATTTTCTCCTGCAGGGAGCTACGGGTGAGCTTGAAGAGGTGGATAGACTGGAAGAGATTGCCGGTTTTTCTCATCCTGAGAATCCAGAGCATACAGAGCTGAAGTCCCTGTCTGAGTCTGTAACCATGGAAACAAGTGAAAACTCTGGCACAGCAAACATAATTGACTGTGAAATGGAAGTCCTGGAGCCTGAGTTACCTGAGAGAAAGGACACAGGAAACATCGATGAACAAAGTTTGTCATGATGCAGATGTTTTAGAGTCCATTAGTACAAAAGTTGTGGCCGACATTTTAGCAGGGTTACCTCCTACGGAGTACCGAGGCTGATGATCTTGAAGACGTTTGCAGTCCAAAAGAGGCGCTCGCCTTAAGAGGACACTCTTTATCGTAAACGAGTCACATTACGTCTTCAATTTCGACACTCCGTCAAGTGCTGAGAGCGTGGTAACGAAAGTGACGTTTACGCATAAGAGGCAAGATTCGCTGAGACAGGAACCTGTTGGAGAACATTCACACTCTCAAACAGATGATGTTGACGATGCAGATATGTTAGACCCATTGGGTATAGACCGCATGAAGCCATCTTAGAAAGTTTTGGATGCGAGGAGCCAGAAGAAACCATCCTTGAGCACTACATCCGAGAAGAAGTCTTGTCAAGACGTCTCCACAGAGTCCTGTCACGACCCAGATCGAAATTGACGAGTGTCTTCGTGTCGAAATTGCTCGCAGCGTCATCAGACAGCGAAACCGATGATAAATGGCAGGTGCTTCTTCTCTTCCTCCATCAATAAGGGAAGATGATGATTCCTACCTTGACAGCCTTGAGCTGAGCGCGCAAGAACTCTTTATTCAAAAAACAGAAGTCGTAAATACTGTGGAAGTTTCAAAGGAAACTGAAGAGCAGGAGGTTCCTGTAGGAGAAGAAGTGCTTGAACAACCAGGAACGACCCAGATAAGCAACCCAAGAGATATTGTACACATTCATCCACACTGTTCCACGGCTTGTCCAAGAGTTTCCGAAGATGATGAGGATCTGGGACGAGGCTCGCGCAACCGCAGAGAGCAATTCCATTTCGACTTCCGTGAATCCGAATTCCGGCAAAAAGGTGCCGAAAGATTATTGCGTGATTCAGGAGATAGAAAGCGAGAAGCGTCAGTACTGAACATGTGGATTTCAAAGTTGCGCGCCAACGGTGGCCTTGAGGGTCGAAAGAGCAAACTAAGAAGAACTCTGACACACCATCCCAAGGCACACCAGGACAACTCGATCTGGCACCTGGCGAGGTAGAGTCAGAGTTTCATGTACAACGCCTGTCCGCAACATCGACCGGCCACAGAAGGACCCTCTGAGAGCTCGGCGCTGCCAGAAGACTGTGCGCACACCCCAGCTTAGCCCTTGCTCTGCAAGGATTCAGCGCTCTGGACGACTCTAGCTACAGATCGCCCTTTGAGAGCCCCAGAGGACTCCAATTGAGAAAGAGATTCCGCCTGACCACATGGAGCGCAGAGGACAACCCTGAAGCTGCGAGGGGGAATGTGGAAAGTGATGCTCCCAGGTGACTGCGCAACAGATGGGGGGGGGGGTAGAGTCTTGCCAGCTTGAACCCTAGAGAAACTGTGCCAAGAAGCTCGATGAGAGAAGGGAAGAACGGTCGATCAGCAGGATGAATCGATAGTAGTATATCCAAATCTTCATTAGCATGATGCCTTCTTTCACCATTACCTCCTCACCAACCAAAAGCTACAGATAACTAGACTTTGCCAACAACAGCGTTATTGTCGTAGAGTCAGAGCCTTCCCTCCAAAGTCGCACGACATGGAAAGATGGTGTCCTCCAAATCTGCTGACTGGAGATCTGAAGATACCCCTAATGTCATCATTCTGGAGACGTCAAACCTCATCATTCGAAAGTGCATCTGAAGTTCAACTTTAACTCTGCTTCTGAGGAAACCCAGGAGAAGATGTTCTCAACAACCCGTTTTTTAAGCTGCCGAGTCAGAAGTACGGATATCTCTGGTTGATGAGGAGATTGAGATGGTGAGGCAGCGAGAAGAGGGAACTGGAAACGCCAAAGGGCCAGTGTTTACTCAAAGGATTACTTCCTGATGTCTTCCAAACCGTTTGGATAGCTCGCCGTTTACAGGTACTGCAGAAAAACAGTACAGAATTTTTTCCATTCATCTGAAGTAATGACTACATCACCGAGACTGCAAAATGCCATAAAAAGATCTGTTCATTAATGGTTTTCAATGTAATTTCAGATGATGGGCCAATTAAATGCAAATTGTCTCTTCATCTCACAATGAAACATGCAGAATGGATCGTTCAGCTTTGTCATGTGATCATTCAGTAAGTATATGTATGTACATGTGCATGGACAGTGCTGGTCAGTATTAATTGCCCCCTTGGTAAATATTGATCAAAGATGGCTGTAAGAATAAATCTGCATTATTAATCCTTTTGATATTTTATTAGCAAATTCTCTCTCTCTCTCTCTCTCTCTCTCTTCTCTCTCTCTCTATATATATATGTGTATATTAGGGCTGTGCAAAAGTTAATTGTGATTAATCGCATCCAAAATAAAAGTCTTTATAAATATAAATATATTTATGTGTGCCTATATAATTACTTTGTATATATAAATAGACACACATGCATGTATATATTTAAGAAAATGTGTTATTCATATATAAAATATTTATATAATATAGATTATGCATTTATATATATCGTGTATATTTTACAGCCATCTTTTGATTATATTTACCAAGGGGGCAAATAATTCTGACCAGGACTGTATATACACTATGTGTGTGTGTATATATGTACAAGTCTGTAATGATCTGTAATCATAATGATCTGAAAACGTCCAAGTTTTCAGTAGAAAATTTAAAATGAAAATTACTTTTATCATGCCCCTCCACTAGTTTCTTGAAACTTATGCTGGAGGCTGACGTGAAAGTGCCATGGCTTTGCGCTTGGGAGGCAGGAGAGTTTGCAAACAATGAGTAAAAAAACACAAGATGGACACTGATCGTCAATTTGCAGCTGTTTTACGTAAAAGAAAACTTTCAATGCTCTAAACTTGTTTGTTTATTGTGACAGCATATACACTTGCTGCTGCTGCTTGTGTGACTTTGTTGTTGATCCAGAAACAAACCTGCATAAGCCAGGATGCCTAAATGTTATTTGAATGTAATGTTTCACGCATATGTGCGATTTTCTTTGAATCGAGGTATCTAAAGAGACTTATAAACCATATTTTTTAGTGTTTTGTCTATGAAGTTGAGAAGAGATATCGTACTGTATATTCTGTATTTCCTGTATGGAATGTTTTGTATATCCCTGAAATTATATGAAAATATGAAACTGCATTCTGAAAGGTTTTAGGATAAGTCAAAATATACACTTAAAGGATGCATTTTGTTAAATATCACAGAAAACATTAATTTGGTATCCTTTTCAAAGGTAAATCATGTGAGATATTCTTTTTTGAAGAATGAATATGAATTTAAATTGTCGATGATTGCTCAAGGAATAGAAGACATTTTTTGAATATCCTAATCAGCATCCAGATAACATTTCCAATACTTCAGTTGCACTTATGAAAAGCTTAAACTCTGTTCAGAAAATCATCTACTATCTGAAAATGACATGTTGCTTTGTTGTCCACAGAAAATGTGCATATTTGTCAAACCGCCATGCTTTTAAAAGAAAGATATTGCTTGCTAGCCTTGCTTACCATGTCAGTCACAAGAACATTCTTGCTTTGCGTACCATTTGAACAGTTACATGTTTAAAATAAGAATTCGAGAAAATAAATGCCAATCAAAAGCAATTGTCTTTTTATACTAAACAGTTAACTGCAAACACACCAGCTTGTCTTTGTATTAACGCTTCACAGGAGTGAAAACATTCTCACACAAAAAATGTATTATGACACATATATAAATGGCCTGGTATTCAGTCTATATAGATAACTCACCAAAAGATGATTTATAGAGAGAGTCAGCAGCACAGGAACCCATGTTCTTAAACAGCTGAAATACTGTAACTGTGCAAAGAGATGTATCAATCTAATATATGCACAAATTCTAGAAGATAAAGACAGTAACAGTTTAATTAAAAAAAGCTTTATTTAAAAAAGGCAATAGATCTGTCACAGATTGTCTTGTGTGCAAAAACAATCAACAAATGGTCTATTTCATCCAAACTACATTCAGTGTTTGTACAGAACAGACACAATCTTGTTGAATGCGGTTGTGAATGTTTACATCTCAGGCAACAGTAACATTCTTTAAATCCACAATTCACTTTCAGAAATCCTCATCATTTCATATTAACTTGATCTGTAAACATGTTCAATAATGGTTTCTCCAAATAACACACAATAAACGATATATGTTTTCAGATTCGATTTTAAAAAAAGCAGATAATCAGGAGACATTTAAATAAAAGCATAATTTGTTCTTTACAAAAATAATTTTATAGGTGAAACATAACATTTATTATAAAAATAAATTACAAAAACTTAAAAAAAAAAATCATGCAACTAAATTGATTTATACCTCAGCAATAAAGAAATTTAATTTCAAGTTAGACAAATTCATTTAAATAATCACAGGTAACTGGTCATTAGTTAGTATTACTCCATATTTCTTTGGCTTGTTTTAACATGGGCACAATCAGAGAAAGTCCCAGGCTAAAATGTGGAAACGACTGCTGAGAGTGTCATACTGAACTGATGGTCCAAAGGAGAACAGTCAGAAATCCCAGATTTCCACAGAGATAAACAGCCAGAACTATGTTTTTAAAACACTATTCCTAGAAAAGGAAAGCAGTGGATATAACCGCAATGAAATGCACATGTTTGTCATGAGGAAACAAATACAAAGTCAACTCACCATGCTAGAGGTCTGATCCTCATCAGGAACAAACATAATCTTCTCTTTGTCGTCAGAATTAATATGTTCAGTGTAGATTTTGACGCTTTTAAAATATTTACCTGAAAAAGCACACGTACACAAAAACTGAAGCCGATTAGCATTGTCACTTACTAATGCAGTATAATAAAAACATTTTACAATTGGATTCATACAGCACAAATGATTTACAGGTGAGACACTGAAGAAGACTACTCATAAACATACAGTAAACTGAGGAATCCAAGTACAAGAACAGCTGGAGGCGGTTCACTGACCTATTGGTAAAAACCCCTTCGATGGACTTCCAGAACCAAATCTGCCAGTACAAACCAGATCACAATGAAGGCCAGGACCACTGTGGACCATGGGGCCGGCAGGAGCAGAGCTTGCTGATGGATCCCGAGGAAGACGGTGACAACTAAATCAGGAAACACACACAGCTCACTTAACACTCACATCTCTGAACTGATATTATGCATCATAACATGACTAGCCTCCATAAAACTACAATACAACATATTATACAGTATACTACATGCAATCAGTTATGATAATAAAATGTAGAGAATTTTATTCTGACAAAACTGTTCAGTATGCAATTTTACTGAACTTACAAAGCCACTTTCTGCTGTCGACATAGACACACAATTACCCATTCAAGACTATTCAGTGTTGTATCTTACCAGCTAGGATTTGAACTATTGTTCCTGTTCCAAAATGCATCCAGTTGAAGATGTATCTCCTGAGAGGAGGTTTCACAGAAAAAAAATACATTTCAAACACAATTAATATTAAAACTAAGCACAATTCATAAGCTATCTACACTGTTTAAACATTTTCTAAAATGGGAATGCCCCTGACATACAGTACAACTCAGAAGACAAGTTAAATGGAATTGCATACTATTCATACTATTTTTTTGCAGTATGCATAATGTGTTTAACATTTTTGTAAAATATCATAGTTCCTGACAGACAATTCAAAATCGTGTTATATTGTTCAGAATGGTATATTGTACACTGCCTTTCAAAACACTTTTTTTGCTCACCAAGGATGCATTTATTTACTCAAAAATACACAAATTTTTTTTTTGAAATTGTATTTCTATTTAAAATACCTGTTTCTATGGAAGCTTGTTTCCACCACTGAATAAAAAAAAGTAAAAAAACTTGCGACTTTTATGCTACAATTGCGTGATATGAAAGTCGCAATTGTGAGAAATAAAGTCGCAATTGCGAGCATATAAAGTCACAATTCTGAGAAATAAAGTCGCAATTGTGAGATATAAAGTCACAATTGTGAGAAATAAAGTCGCAATTGTGAGATATAAAGTCACAATTGCGAGAAATAAAGTTCGAATTGTGAGAAAAAGAAAGAATTGTGACTTTTTATCTCACAATTCTGACTTTTTTTCTCACAATTGTAAATTTACATCTTGCAATTCTGACTTTATATCACATAATTGGGAGTTTATATCTTGAAATACTGACATCTTTTCTAGAATTGTGAGATATAAACTCGTAATTCCGACTTATCAGGCCAATTTAAGGGAAAAAAGACAAACTTCTAACTTTTTTTTTTTACCTCAGAATAGTTTATATCTCAAAATTCTAACTTTATAACACTGCAATGACGACTTTATATCACGTAATTCTGAGAAATAAAGTCAGAATTGTGATATAAACTTGCAATTACCTTTTTATTTTTCATTCTGTGGCGAAAACAAGCATCTAAAGTTTTCTATTTTTAAGATATTTCAAAATCTCATTTATTCTTGTGGTGGCAAAGCTGAGTTTTTAGCACTCCAGTCTTCAGTGTCACATGATCCTTCAGTAATCATTTGAATCTACTGATTTGGTGCTTATAACACATTTCTAATTAGGAATGTTGAAAACAGTTTTGCTGCTTAAAAATTCTGTGGAAAATTTGATCATTTCTCAATTATTTTATAACATTATACATCTTTCCTCTCCCTTTTGATTTAATATGTCCTATTTAAACCTATTAATTAAACCTCTTACTGACCGCAAGCTTTGGAACGATAGTGTATACTGGTTCTTTATCAGGATTCGGAAATGTAATAAACCCTTACAAAAACAGTGTGTGTTCAGAATGGTATACTACCATAATTTTCATACTATTACTTGCACAACATATACTGTATATAAAGAGAAAACTCAAATAACCCACTACATTTTCCAATGTGTGTGCAGCACACAATCAGACCATATAGTGAGAGACTATTTATCTCACATGCAATGTACATGTACTTTTTTTTGCCAACTCGACTTTAAAAAAAGACTATGCAACTGCAGTATATGCATATAGTTCATAGTAAACATTTCTTTTCTAGCTGTATTATGCAGTGCTCCTGTTTCCAGGATTTACCTGGGGGCGTCTGGCGCTGGTCTGAAAAGCGCCATGACAGGTTGGATGACAGTGAGTGCCATGACGACACAGCCCAAATAGGGGTGTATGCCTGCCCGCTGTGGACAATAGATTACAGATTAGAACTGACTGTATTAATGAAGCTAATGTTGTCAACAAATTTCATGAAGGAATTAGTAATGACAAGAGAACAGACAAAGTCAAAATCTGCCAAAGTACAAGTTTGATTGGTATTATTTTGTGTGTGGGGCGGGTTGGACAAATGGAGAAGGGCGCCCTCAGCTGGTCATACACAGGAAATGACAGAAGCTGTGACAGATACTTGGCAAGAAGGATGTCACAGATGCCCCTAGTGAGTCACAAATGTGTCCCTCATGCCCAGCCTTACGGATAGATACATGTGTCAGCTTGAGGCTCAAATAAGCCAGCACTTGCAGAATGAATAAGACACTCGATCAACACTGTGCTTGATTAATTCCTGAAGAAAAGTGGGTATGTTTTTCTTAAACGAGCCAAAAAAATGGATCACAGCTGATGAACACGGGACATTTATTGGCTCTTTTTTTTAATCTGAGCAGACAGCATGTGGGATCTGACACATTGACAGCACTGTTGAACAGTCAGAGGTGTGTGATAAAGGGGGCGAAAATATGACACACTGTTAAAGCATGAGTCTTACTCATAGGCAGACGTCTGTGTGTGTGCGTGTTACCTTGCTCCAGCCTCCTCTGTACATAAAAGGCAAAACAAAGCCAACCAAGGTGAGCAGGACTGTGAGGGTCATCAGCATTCGGTGTAACTGTGGAAACAGAAAGCCTTGGAGATGATACACATATGAAAATGTTCTGAATCCACATTTTAGCAAACAAGCTCTTACCTGAAACCAGACTTTCTGCCCCAAAATGTTCCTTTCAGGCCAATCGGGTTTGAAATATCGTGCCATGATGACACCAGCAGTGACTGTCGACATCCAGGCGATTAGCATAAAAGCCTACAGAAACAAACAGATCTGAGTTTTAGATCAGTCAACAGAAACCACATATTATCTTTAAAACTTTAAGATTTTTGTAAATGTTGCCACAACTACACAATTACTATGGTATTTTGGGTGTTTGCTAGTTCGATGTATACTTCCCCAAGAGTCCAGCATTATGTTCTACTACAGTTCTTAATAATGTTTTGTATTACCTTTTATTTGTGAATTTATTTGAAATAGAAATCTAAAATTATAGTACTTAATTATATTTTGATTGGATTTGAGTTAATATATATATATATATATATATATTTAAGTTCAGTAATTTCACAGTGAAATTACTGAACTTAAATATACAAGCTTGATAAAAATGGTCATTTTAGAAGAAAATTTAAAATGGCATTTAGAGGCTTTTGCACCTGAACTCTTCATATATATATATATATATATATATATATATATATATATATATATATATATATATATATATATATATATATATTAATGTAGTTATGTGCTTTTGTCACTTTTATAAGTTTTTATGTTTTTTATATTACATAGCTTTAATTTATTTTAATTTCAGTTAATTTTTATTTATTATTTCCATTAGTTACCAAACATTTTCTATCAGACGGAAAATTTTCATTTATTGGAATAAGAAATTAGAAATTTAATCTGAAATCACTTCTGATTTTTTAAAGTTAAATATTTTCTTCTAATATTATATATTTTATTTAGTTTCAGCTTTATTTCAATGAACAATTCTTATAATCAATTCAAACAAACAATCTGCCCAGTTTTGTTATTTAACATCACCATGATATTTGATGAGCAAGGGCGAATCAGAACCAGTTAGATCCTCAGGAGGTCCCGTTATGACTGTCTGATAGGTCGAAATCAGAGGTTGACGGTCATGTCGAATGAGTTCCGCCCTGGAGAGAAAGAAAACAGAGTATTTGACACTTTCGACCACAGAAAATAATAATAATAAAAAACAATGTCTTACCATCTTCAGCTCGACCATGTGCCATGAAGAGGTAGTACATCTGGTCCAGGATGAACCGATTCCCATTGTCAGGCTGGAGATGAATGTCTCTGCGGAAGCTACACTGAATCACTCCGTCTGATAGTCTCCAAGCTGTGTCTTTCAGAATGTTCTAGGAATGAATATGAGCACAAAAACAAGAGATTCAAATCTCTTTAAATATTTTAGTATGTTTTAAAAGTAAAAAAAATCTAATTCCTGTTCTCATTTATTCACCTTCATGTCATATTCAACTCTATCAAGCACTATCAAGCTTTAAGTCACCATGAAATCAAAATGAACAATTAAAAAAAAAAAAATCAATGCCGTCAGAATATTTCTAACTTAAACCTGGGTGTGCTGTTTGTTAGACATTTTCACAGTTTAATCAATGCAAGTATACCTCTGAAGAGATTTCTGGGTGAGTCCGTCCAAAAACAAATGCAGCCTCTGATGTCAACTCTGTCTGTGTCTTTGATACACAGATAGACATCATCGTTCCCCTGAAATTCACAACACATTTGCTTCATTCAAAGTCATTCAAAGGTATAATGATAATAATATTTCATTTTAGTGTCAACTATTATCACTATAATATCAATGATATACTATTATAATATATTGCTTTCATAAATATTTGTAATTAAAGTCTATTTAGTTCAAGTTTTAGCAAGTTTTGTCATTTAGTTTTCTTGAATAAATATGCCTATATATTGTATTGCTTAAATTAAACTAAAAAAAATGAAAACATAATATCAAAAGTGTCCATCTATATTACCATCCATTTGTCCAGTGATAAGGCAAAGGACACATAACCATCTGCAGGTCCACTGAGCTCAAAACATCACGCCGTTGCCCTCTACCCTAAAGGACAGGAAGTGACACGCCGTGTCATTTTGTGGGTCACAGCCCTGAGGATCTCTCAGACAGGACTTCCTGGTTCCACAGCCCTCAGAGGTGAACTGAAGAGGCGAAGAGAATATTATTAGTATTCATTAGTATTATTTACATATTCCAACGATTCTGAGCTTCATGATAGTGTGTAAACTATTATTGACTCACTGAACGTGACAGTGTCTGAGAAAGCTGTGGTTTTGGCACCAGTGGAACCTCCAAAGGTAGTTTGTGGTGGAGGAACGACGCCACTTTGGGACACCACTGGACCTGCAATCTTCACCCAATATTCCTTATAGCCTTGGGCAACTGTTAACCTAAAAGAAAAAGAAATGAAAAACAACCCACATTAAGGTCACCATGAAATCCAGATTTACGATTCTTATTTTTTATTTTTCAATATTGCAGTATCTATAAATTATTATACATTCTTTTTTTTTTTTTTAAATCATGTGCCCTCGTAATATTTCAACAAAACACAACCTGACTCACAAGATGGGACAACCTGACTCACAAGATTGACTAATAGCAAAACACAACCATCCAATCAATTCCCGATGGACAAAATCAAGTCCCACCCTACATTTTTACTTGTTCGAGAAGCCATTTCACGTGGACAAACATCACAATAGGGAAGAGAAGACTATCACAACTTCTATTTCATGCTGACTTTAAGTTTCTAAGTAACTAGAAGGTGGATAAAAAGAGCATTTGAATACTTACATAAATTGCACACTGGAAGGAGAGTCAGGTGGTGCTACCCAGATCACCTGGACCTCTGTCTTATGGGAATCGCTTTTATGACTCACAGCAGAGCTTCTGTAAATATCTGAAAAATATCGTGAGGGTCAAATGAATTATATTCATTTGAGAGAAACAAAGTACTGTAATTTCTTAAGGATTTAATCTTTTATAACAAATAACAGTAAGAAAATATTTTTATAAATATTTTGTTCTCAATAAATGTCACTGACCACTTTATTGTCACACTGAAGAAGCTGAGAAATGTCCGAATTTATTAACTTAAATGATCCAACTATTTCTTTTAGATTCCCAGCATTCCTTGCTTCTATGAGGAAACCTTTGAAGTACCGTTTGGTCCCTGAATACCCCATTGATAATGTCACTGTGAATATGAAAAATAGATACTGTACTTTTTTTTTGTCAGAGCAAGATTTGAAAAATTGTAACATTTGAAAAGTGTACCAAGACAACATTCATACCTTTGATTTCATCTCCAGGGCTGAATTGGGATTTGTCTGCTGTGATGGTGAATGGTGGATCTTTGGAGCTGGGATCATAGCCATGATCGGGTGTCATATCCCCACAAGCCACTTCAACCTTTCCATTACTGTAGCAAATGACCGTCTCTAAACATAATGGAAGCAGCAGCAATACAATCCTCATCTTTGTGAGAACCTGAAATAAATGGATAAATACTGTGAAACCCAAACTTTACACTGATAATTTGACAAGCAATCCAAGTGTAGCTGAAACAGGTGGGGCAGAACCATGGATAATGTTCAAAAAATATGATAATATCAAAATGCATCTCTGAAAAAAAACAACAACACAATAATAACATGGTACTTTGACATACAGAAACATATATAGTACTTAAAGGAATAGTTCACCTAAAAATGAAAATGTTTGTCATTGGGTCCAATTCTCACTATTTACTAGTTGCTTATTATCATACATATTACTAGGATATTGGCTGTTTATTAGTACTTATAAAGCATATTAATGACTACTTCTACATCCCTTAAAACTTAACAACTAGCACACCTCACTAACTATTAACTAGCTATAATTAGTAGTTTATTGACATAAAATGTAATAGTGAGAATGAGACACTAATCTAAAGAGTGACTGAATTTCTTTCTTCTGCCGGGCACAAAAGACAACATTTTGAAGAATGTCGGAAACCAGTCAGTTGATGGGCCCAGTTGACTTCCATATTATTATTATTATTATTTTTACCATATTATGGAAGTCAATGGGGTCCATCAACTGTTTAGTTATATTCTTTAAAATATCTTCTTTTGTGTTCAGCAGAAGAATAAATAAACTTGAGGATGAGTAAATGATGACAAAATTTGTATTTTTGGGTGAACTATCCCTTTAACTTCTAGTATGATTCAATGAAACAAATAAATATAGTCAGTTGTGCAGCTTGCTATGCCTGCTTGTCTAATCAGTTTTTGCTGAGAAACCTGGAAAAAAAGATAAAGAAGACTGTGACTTTAAGTTAACTGATACCAAACAGCACTAAAAGACACACATGGACACTGCGTTAAACACATGGACACTGATCTGTAAAAACGTGTGTTTTACTTATGTGTGTGTTAGAAGTGTGAATGTGATATGGGACAGGTTAAGGTCAGATTTCTATCTCTTCCGTCAGGCTAATGACATAATGATAGATAGATAAGACTAAAAGAGTTAGTGAAAGCAAAGTGGGGAAATTCGACCTCTTCCATAACAACTAGCACTAGGGTCAAATTTACACAAATATAGCAGCCCAATTCACCTTTAACTACACACGCAGCAACTTCCTAGTTGACAAGACGTCTGCGCGCATGTGTAAGAAGAAAATAAACAGGCAAACAGACAGACAAGCACAATAAACTGCTGACGGAACGACAAAATAAGTTTATATTATGCTTACCTCCATTCATCTAAAATAAATTCCCATCACACTATCACGTCACGTAAAAAAAACAACTTTGCGTGAGGCGGATGTGCACGCGCACGTGCTAAGGTATGGGCGGTCTTTTTGCTAGCAACCGTTTGATTGGTTGAATGCCGTGCTCTAAAATAAACTTTTTAGCGTTTATATGAGCATATACAATCGCTTAGTATAGCCAGAGCCCGTCTAACGGAGAGCCTTGGCACTTCTTTTTAGCCCCATTGTGTATCATCTTGGTTACAGTTCCATTAGAATTCCACTGGAGAGTAATCGCGGGCGAGAGCAGAATGAATGGGAGTCTATGGGGCTAAACGGCTAAATGTGTCTCTTTCACCTGCTTGTCGTTAAATTAACATAGATTTTATTATTGATTCTGCAAGTTCAATATAGATTATAGGCCAAAAGTCGAATGAGCAAGTACTTATGTCCTTTTGATTTCTTACAGGTTAGGCCGTTGTTGGCCAGAAAACACTAGCATTCTGCTGTTGTGTGACGTCATCACATTTTTGAACGGATTTTTAGAACAGAAAAGTGAACTTAACTTAAAATGCAATTTTCAGCTGAGTGTATTATTTTAGCCATCCCTTTTGAATGCAACTTTCAAATTACTTGGCAAAAAATTACATCCTGAGAAAAGTGGATTTCTGGGGTGAAACCCCATTGACTCCCATTCATTCTGCACTCGACCGCGAGCGCCCCCGCATGGACAGAGACGTGTTACTGCAGCCAGTCCAGAACCCGGAAGTAACCAGCCAGTGCCAATTCTCTTCAATTAGACATAGCCGTAGCTGGTTTTAAGTCTACAATGTTACGTATTTATGGCTTATATCTCAAATGTCAATAGAGAGAATTATATTGCATTTTTACTTCCGGCACCGGCTATGGGCGGGACTGTGATGCTCCTGTGTGGGTGAAGCGTAAAATGAATGACAAGCGATAGATGTGTTCCCATTCCCAAGCCAGGGCGTTTTTTTAAAGGTATGACTCAAAAGATCTGTTTTTTTCCTGAACTCACACCAAGTAAAGTTTGTTTTAATTCCAATTTGGCAAAGCCATAAAACAAGAGCTCAACTTCTGTAATTGCATTGGGCCTGCCGCCTCAGGCTCAGGAAATCCCATCCAAGTCGTCCTAATATTTAGCCTGTTGTCAGCTTGTGCTTGTGTGACATTACAGAAATTGACTATAGTAATAAATTATAATAAGTTATAATATACACTTTTAATAAAAATATTATTATTATTGGAGGAATTGCAATAGTTCATCGAATTTTATCACACCTGTCCTGCATGAACAACGCATGTTCTACATAGGCTTTTGCCTGATGTAACCAGTGAGATGTAACTGAAGGTACTGGCTATATTTAGGGTCACTGAAAGGTCATGTCATCGCAGATGCATGACCTTATTAGATGCATAAGGTCTGCTTGACTACACCGGGTGACACTCCAGTGAGGAGTCTGTCGGATGTTGCTGGTATTTAAACTTTTATTAGTTCATTTCAATTTTGGCTCCTCAGTTTAATATTTGCTTAATGCATGAAATGCATGCTACTATCAATTGGGAAAAATAAAAGGCCTAATGTGTCAAGATAAGTAATATTTTTTGTTTGTTTTAATAGTTCTCTGAGCGTATCTTACATATAAATACATTATAAGCTGAATTTAATGTTTATGAAATGTAACAGCTCCTTAAATTTATCTTTTAAAGTCTTCCAAATTAGTTGCGCTATAAAGTGGTCAACAAATAGGGCCTAATTCTTTAATCTTTTATTTATTTTATGCTATGCATGTCTGTATTTATGCAAAAAATGTAAAAGTATCTATCTATCTATCTATCTATCTATCTATCTATCTATCTATCTATCTATCTATCTATCTATCTATCTATCTATCTATCTATCTATCTATCTATCTATCTATCTATCTATCTATCTATCTATCTATCTATCTATCTATCTATCTATCTATCTGTGACATTGTGTCCATATGATGTTTCAGGTTAGGTCAGTAGGTCAGATTTTTGTATTCAAACTTTGTTGAGAAACTGTCAAGCATTTATTGCAACAGATTGCAACAGATTGTTCACATGTTGATCGTTGTTATCGTATCAGCACACTTGCAAATTCAGAGGTTACCTCTCCTGTGTTTAAAGGGCATCCTAAAAAAGCACCAGCTCAACATGTTCCGTGGCCAACAGGATCCGAGTGCTTCTCCTGAACGACATGGAGAGACTGGAGCGCACTCTTATTCGCTTGGAGCAAGGTAGGTCATATTCTCAAAAATTGTGCATTGCAAATGCAAATATTTTCATTTATGTCGTCATCAGTTATGCTATCAGGATGTTTATTTTATTCTTTTAACAATTTTTTTTGCATCATTTATAATTTTTAATGCTGTTATTGATGGTTAAATTATTCTATCCCTTTTTTTGTCTTACTTTATTACTCTCTGCAACTCAAGACTTTGGAACCCAAGGAGCTTTGGATATATTTATGAGTTACTCGTGGTGCATGAACACCTAATATCACGTTCAAAAAGCTGTCCGCTATATATAGCGACAGAATGTGCTGGTGTTCTGTCCTGTTTTGCTGTGGTGCTCATATATTTTGCAGTGTAGATAATGTAAATATAGTTTACTATTGTATGCAATGGTCAGATTGTTGCTAATTACAGAATAGAATACTACTAATAGAATCAACTGCTTACTACATGCTGCAAAGATGTACTGTTATGCAACCAGTAAACCTGAAACTCTTTATAGCATTATCCTTTCTGAGCCATGGGTTCCTATTGAATTTCTTATGGCTTTGTGAAATAGCTTAAATATCACTTTATGAGGAAAATAAAATCTTAGTCTATTCGATTTTAATGTTTTGTTCTACAATGCAAATGTTATACAGCAAGTCTTTTCAAAACAATTAAATGATATGAAGAGTTCAGATGCAAAAGCCTCTAAGTGCCATTTGAAATTTTCTTCTAAAATGATCATTTTTATCAAGCTTGTATATTTAAGTTCAGTAATTTCACTTAAATAGCAATGAAGATTACCTATTAATTGTCATTTACGTGAAATTACTGAACTTAAATATGCAAGCTTGATAAAAATGGTCATTTTAGATGAAAATTTCAAATGGCATTTAGAGGTTTTTGCATCTGAACTTTTCATATCACCATTTTCAATAAATATGGATTAAAACAGGCCTTTTTAGATCAAATTTAGCAATCTTCCAAAGAGTTATGTGAACTGATTTTTTTTAAATTATTAATTAGATTTTACAAGCATGCTGTTTAGTGATAAAAAAATCGCAATATCACCCTAAAATAAAAATGTAAGATTAAAGATTAGACAATTTTTAGTGTTTATACTGTTGTGTAAATCAGTGATGTTTTTTAAACACACAATGGTGTACAATTACACTAAATTGTAGATCAAATACTCCAAATATAATTAATTTTAAAATATATATTTTTAAATAGCCTAATGAAATTTTAACACACTGATAAACACAGACATTCTCGCCCTTAAGCTTAAGACGAACGTGAAAGCTTTCTGAACTTTATGTTTCTAAAAATGCATTAAAATACAATACAACAGCTAAGTTTATCAAACTGCACTCCAAAACAATAGATGAATAAACAACCAGTGGCTTCAAGGAGAATTAAATCAAAGATTTAATATAAGATCTTCTTGAAGTCTACTTGAAAGGATTTTCATGTCTTGTTCTAAAACACAAATTACACAGTATCTGATTTGTATTAAGTTTCATTGCTCTGAACAATAATTTATGATTCAAGGATCTTGTTTGATAAATGCACTTTAAAGGAAGACTTACAGGGGTTATTGGATGTGCAACTCCCCCTGCTGTTTTCTCATGTGACTCACATTTAATTTCCCATAGGCTTTGAGCTTCAGTTCCGCCTGGGCCCGACCCTGCAGGGCAAAAGTGTGCATGTTCACACCAATTACCCAGCACATGGCAAGAAGTTCGTTGGCTCCAGCTTCCGTCAGTTGGAGTGGGTGAACCCCAGTGGCAGAGAGGATGACTCAGACAAGTACTGCAAACTGGACCTGGAGATAGCAGGGACTTATCAGTATTACTTTGGGTGTGGGTGAGTGAGAATTCTTGGAATTGTGGCAGTTTCTAATTGTTGCCATAAAAAGGAAGATGTTACCATATTGTGTATACAGGAATGAGGAACGAATCGGACAGTGGCCACATTGTTGTGACCCAGTGCATGCGTCGGCCATGAAAGGAAGATACCTGCCTCTGGATTCAATTACAATTCAGACTTACCTGGCAAAATGTCTGGGCCCGCTGGATGAATGGCTAGACAGACTAAGAGTGACCAAGGAAACTGGTATGAATCATTTATCAGTGTACTGAAAATCATTTATGAGTTTGGTATTAATGTAGCAAAAGACTATCTGAATCCCCTCATATAGAAAAATATAAAGGATATATTTTACTCCCCATTGATTGCAGCAATCTGTGGGTTATTGGACTTTACCAGAATCATCAAAAATAGGGGTGTAACAATACTCTCCTTATGTCACGATTCGATACGTATCACGATACTGAACTCACGATACGATATGATTACATTTGGGGAGTAAATTAATAGACATGGACTACTGGTAACCCAATGCACAGGACAATGGTGACACCAGAATAAAAAAATATTCATGATTCTGAAAGTGATTTATTTTAGGCGAATATGCTTGCGCACTGTCGCCGACTAGATAATATTTAAACACTTTTTACTGGCAACATAAGACATTTGGTATGATCAGGACCAACAAATATTCCCCCATTGCAACATTATACATTATTCAGCATTATATAGTAGTTTAATGGGTAACACTTTATAATAACTGCACGCTATTAATCATTAGTTAAGCATGAGTAAACAGTTAATTCATCATTTATAAAACATTAATAGACATTAATAAGCAGTTTATAAATATAGCTATAAATGCTTTTTCCTTGATTTATAAGCATATCTATAATGCGTTTAATAATTGTATTTTCATACTTTGTTAATGATCAATTAATAATTTCTAAATAAAGTATAGCATTATTTACAAACCAGTTATTTAAGAGTTGTCAGTCATTCATAAGATCACTTAGAAAGTGTAAGTAAATGTAGTAAATACAGGTAGTTATAAAGCATTTAGTAGTGGTTAGTTAACTATGTTTGTGAGCTAATCTAAAGTGAGGACTATTCATGCTTTGTAAAGCATTTATAAAGGCGATTTAAAGACTTGTCAATCTTCTAAACAGTCAAATGTAACAACAAAACACAGTGATACAGAACATAGAAATATTTAACAGCCTTTAAAAATGCTTTACAAGGCATGAATAGTCCTCACTTTAGATGAGCTCACGAACATAGTTAACTGACCACTACAAAACGCTTTATAACTACCCAAATTAACCCTGAATTAAAGCATAAATACATGTTAATAAAGCATGTATTAACACACTAAGTAACCATCACTATATGTCTGAATAATAAGATGTATGAATGTACATTTAAATAGTTTATTAATCATTTACTTACATGCTCTAAGTAATCTTACGAACCACTGACAACTCTCAAATAACTGGTTCATAAAAAATGCAATTCTTCATTTAGAAATGATAAATTGATCATTAATAAAGGATGAAAATACAATTATTAAGCAAATTATAGATATGCTTTTAAATCAAGAAGAAAGCATTTATAGCTGTATTTATAAACTGCTTATTAATGTCTATTAATGCTTTATGAATGATGAATTAATGGTTTACTCATACTTAACTAATGATCATTAGCGTGTAGTTATTATAAAGTGTTACCGTTTAAGGTAGTACTGACACTAAAACTATGTAAACTATAACTTTTTCTCATGCAGTAACTTTCATTTTGGTTAAACTTTACACATTACAGATTTTCACTATCCATGATACATCGATGTTGCATTTTTGTATTGCGATACATTGCGACACTCCTAGATTAGAACGCATGCCATATGTGCATGTTTGTGAGCTATTTTTCTGAAGTATTTTCCAATTTGACAAGATTAAGAATGAAATTGATATTAATGGTATTAATTAGTATATTAATTAGTGGTGTTGGTTAAAACAAGCTGTTTCCTCTAGTACTTGAACAAACCATTAACTCTAAGTATTAAACTTTGGTGTGAAACTTGTTCCCCACCATTTGTGCAACTGATGAATGATACCTCAAATCATGAAGACTGTTGGCAAATTTTTTTAATGCTAGATTTTCTTTTAAATAAAACCTTAAGAAAAGATGATTAAATGGGTGAAATATAACCATAACCCCCATATACTTACATTGTTGGAGTGACCAAAGCCATAGGAGTCCAGAATCTAATAGAGATCTGTGGGTAGACTTTTATTTTTTCCAGTAAGTAACCATAGCAAACACCATATCGCGCTAGCAACCGGCCAGAACACCCTATGAATCATATAAAAACTCCTGGCACTTTTGCTCTAATTACAACAAACAAGCCATTTCTTTGGCCAAGTTTAAGATGCAAAAAGCATAACTGAAGTAGATGAACCACTAATTTTTTGTATGTTTTTCTATGTTCAGGTTACAATATGATCCACTTCACGCCTCTGCAGAAACTAGGCTTATCACGGTCATGCTACTCTATAGCAGATCAGCTAGAGCTGAACCCCGATTTCTCCCCACCCGGAAAGAAGTACACCTGGATGGATGTGGGCAACCTGACGGAGAAACTCAAGAAAGAGTGGAATGTGATTTGCATCACAGATGTGGTGTACAACCACACAGGTAATTTCTGCTGTGTCTTCAGCACAATCATTTTGGAGAAACTTCCAGCACTGCATCTAGGACCCTATAAAATCCGTTTTATTTTTTCCCAAATTCCATTTATTTTTTCCCAAATTCCGTTTTTTCCGTTTTAATTTTTGCAAATTCCATTTTTTCCATTTTAATTTTTGGGAATTCATTTTTTTTACCCTTTACTGTTATTTTAGTTGTAAAAAGAGTGTGCTTTTTATTCCGTTGATCGCAGAAATTATAGGGCCCTAACTGCATCTTTGGCTATTTATCTCATTGAAATGGCAATGTCACCTCTGAAGAATGACACAGCAGACTAAGAAAGAAGTGGTTAGGCTATTTATATATCAATTGCTGCAATCATAGAGTAGATGAAAGCTGGTCACATCTGTGGCACAATGGTTAAGATTTTTGACCTTTCAGTCACACTGTAGGAAGATTAATGTCGGCCGCCTCGTTCTTTGTGACATTCTAATGTTTCATGTTGCCCTCTGCTGCATGTCTGTCATAGGAACACATTTTCATGTCTGCCCTTATGAACACCATATAGTTTAATTAAGTGTCAAACTGAGAACTGTTTCTTGCCAACTTGCTTTGTTTTGGTTAGTCTGTAAAAATGTGCTCCAGCTGGGTGTGAAAAGTCGCTCTACAGGATGCAAGAAGTTTTATATTTTAGTATTTTTCCTTTCGGTATTTTGCTGTGGTTAACATGCTTTAACTATGAGCCAATCGTCATTTTCTGACTATAAACAGCTCAACTACCATTACCCTCTAAAGCAATCAAATCAACTTTTTCAATAAATATGGGTTAAAACTATATAAACCTGCAGCACACACTTTGAAATATATTACAGCAACAATTTTGGCATGGAAATTAAAAACAGTTTTCCCAGCAAGCAATATTCACACAATATGATGCGACTACTTTTTTCCAACTAAGTAATTCGATTTGTCTTATTATTATATTTTCCATGCATGTTTGATTCGAAAATGGATGTATCTCCCAAAACGGTTGTATAAATCCTAGTGGTCATTATTGTTTTTATTGTAATGCACACAACAGAGCTTATTCACTGAAATCGTAGATTAATTATTCCAGATTTTTTTTTCAAGTGCAACAGAAACTGTTTCCTGCTCTTTGAACACAGCTGTAATCTTTGCTAAGAAACAGAACGGCTATAATAGTGTAAATTTGGAATCAGAGCAGCTCTTTAGACAGCATGACTTTAGTTTATCAGACTTAATGAGCATTTTGAAATTGATTTTACTCAGAGCCGGACAGTAAGCGGAGTACATTTACTTGAGTACAGTACTTAAGTACAATTTTGAGGGATCTGTACTTTTCTTGAGTATCATTTTTGGAGAGTACTCATAACTTTACTCAAATACATTTGATAGGGAAATATTGTACTCTGTACTCCTCTACATTTCTATCCATAACTGTGAGTAGGGTTGCAAATTTCCAGAAACTTTCCAGGATTTTCAGAAACTTTCCAGGATTTTTCGAAATCTTTCCAGGATTTTTGGGAAGTTTCTGGAAATTTACCGGAAATATTCAGCCCCTTTGCAACCCTAACTGTGAGTAGGTACCATTTATTTAATGATGAAGATGCAGCAGGTCCATGCCGTGAATGTGCCAACCCGTGGCCCCACCATTTCAATTTTCTGAATTTTCTGAAATTTTCTTAAATGTTAAATAAAGCAACATGGTAAAATGATGAAACGACTTGATTTTACAGTAATTTCAATTCCTTTTACATTCTCCAAGATATTAACATTTTTCATAACTCCATGTAGGAGGTTTCTGTACATAAATGTAAGCACTGTGGCAGTCGTAATGCAATATTTAGAAAATGTACTCTTGTACTCTTGATACTCAAATACTTTTAAAAACAAGTACTTCAGCACTTTTACTTAGACATCTGACTGTAGTACTTTTACTTGTACTTGAGTAAAATTTAGCAAGGGGTATCTGTACTTTTACTCAAGTAATGAATCTGTGTACTCTGTCCGCCTCTGATTTTACTTGCCCTTTATTATGTGCAAACACACCAATCCTTATCAGGAACTCACATAGAATTATTTGCCATTTACTTTACAACCAATTAACTGTGTTTGCATGTCAACTTTTCATTTTCCACACACTTTTGACCCACCGTGTGTAATATAATCTTGTACTAACAGGTACAGGAGATACAGGAGGTACATTTCCTTATGTTTGGTTTTTGAAAGGAAAACACTCCAATTGACTTGAAGTAAAATGAGCGTAGGTCATAGTGATGATGAAACAGTTTAAAGAATAGCTTCTGTCTATAGCTTATAAAAACAGATTTATTTTTTTACTTATAAGACTATGATTTTATGATTTCATGATTCAATGTTCCCTTGGTTAGCTTCCAACAGTAAATGGATTAGACTCCATCCAGAGTGTGGCTATAACCTGGTAAACTCTCCTCATCTGAAGCCGGCCTGGCTGCTGGATAGAGCCCTGTGGCACTTCAGCTGTGCAGTAGCTGATGGGAAATACAGCGACAGTGGCCTTCCAGCTCTTATTGAGAATGAGAACCACATTACTGTGAGTCTGGAGACTGTGAGACTGTCACGATTTTTTAATATGCCAAAAATCCTTTAGAGTTTGTGTGATGGTGCTTGGCTTGATGTTTCAGATCCTACGTGGGCTTCTATGGACAGAAGTTTTCACCCAGATGAAACTATGGGAGTTTCTGCAGGTGAACGTTGAGAAAGCCGTGGAGCAGTTTAAGAAGGTTCTTCAGGAGGGTGAGCGTTTGAAGTCTGCTAGCATGTTCTTGGATGCTCTGTCACTTGTATTTTGTAGGGTCGGATGTACAGTAAGTTGGATGTATTTGGCAACTGTAGGTAACAAACCTGAGGGCCCTGAGCTGATGGGAAAGCCGAAATTAAAAGTCATCCAGGATTCACAGTATAGACGCCTTTGTAACACCGTAGACATGCAACTGGCCCTGGAGATGTTTGGCAGACACACGTGAGTCCACTTCCTGTTCAAGTTCTATATAGAGGGAATGCATTGACGTCACTTTCCCGCCGGAACAACCCCCTCAGCCTGACTGAGTGGCAAAACATCTGCTGCGTGACTGGATTTAATAGGCGACTAAAAAGAACAATTTTATCAATTGAAACTAAATGTTGGACTCAATATAGTGTTCCTTACAACTTACTAAAGATCCAGTGATCCATGGATATTGACATGCAGCCAGTAATCGTGTTGCCTGACATTTATGTTTGACTGATTTCGAACACCGGGGAAATAAAAGCAATATAGACCTAAACATAAAGCAAATTTGCCTGTGAACGCTTTATATAAATACAATATAGGTAGGTGTTATATATAGCCTATATATCATCATATCGTCCAGCCATAAAACTTCATAGTTTTTTTTTTGGTCAGTGTTTATTAAGAAACATCCAATAATGCAGAATTTGCAATGATAAATATTTAATTGATGAGTTGTTAATATATATATAACAATACAAAATATATGGGTATGGTTTTACAGCTAAATTCAGCATATTGACACAAAATGATAACTGCAAATCACCTTTCGCTGACTGGAGTCCAGTTGTTTCTGTATTGCAGCGATCCATTTGCTCCTCTTTCTACAGCAGTCTGTAAAAATATACCTCCGATTTTTTTTGTCAAATCTAGTTGTACACTCAATCGCAAAGCTCTTTCCCACTTTATATGTGTTATGTTTGTTTTTTGCGGCATTCACGCTGAAAACATATACAGCCGCTCAGTCTTTTTGCATTCCCTCTATAATGATTGGTTTTTTTGGATAGAGTATGTTTTCTTTTATCAAATATCTATGTGAATTTTTTTTTAATTTAGGGCCCTATAAAATCTGTTTTATTTTTTCCCAAATTCCATTTAATTTTTTCCAAAATTCCGTTTTTTTCCGTTTTAATTTTTGCAAATTCTGTTTTTTTCCGTTTTAATTTTTGGAAATTATTTTTTTTTACCCTTTACTGTTATTTTAGTTGTAAAAAGAGTGTGCTTTTTATTCCGTGATCGCAGAAATTATAGGGCCCTATTAATGATCTCAAATGAAAAGTTCTGGGTAACCAAGATCATTTTATTGTGATTATGCTGATCTTGGTCACCCTGACATTTTCATATAATTGTAAAATCACAATAAAATTGTAATGGTTATTAAAAAAAAAAAAAAAAAATTTATTTGATTTTTATGTCTGTTTTCTCTTATTATGCCAGTGTACTGCATTTTGTGAACAAATACATTTTATTTCCTTGTATATATAAAAACAACAGTAACGGTCCCAAATCCATTCAAGAGTCCTGTGATTGGTTTAAGAAGAGTCTTGAGGAACTGAATGTGGAATGCTATAAGGAAATGCAAAGTCATCATGAGAAGGTTAGTTTCTGTAAGCCTCAAGTGTGTGTACGATTCACAGATGAGCTTGTTGTTTATCATTGTTATCTGTGTGGTTCATTTATGTCATTTCTCACCTGCAGGCTATAAACTGCATAGTTGGAACGGTTTGTTATGAAAGACTCGCCACCCACGGCCCTCTACTTGGACCTGTCACTAAGACAAACCCTTTGGTGACAAGGTAAATATCAAGAAATGTCACAGAGCAAGACTGGTGGCAATCTGAAACTCTGGTCTACTTTTTATTTAATCAAACGTCTTTTTATTAAAGCATATGATTTATCATACAATTCACTTTTTTATAACTAATTCCAAAATAAACAAGTAACGACAATACAAAAACGATGGCAATAACACCACCTGACTGACCACCCACGCTATCCCAACCCCCTATCTGCCCGTCTAACCCCTTCCCATGTATCTCCACCCCATCCACCCCTCGTCTAGTCTACCTTGAAACTTATTCTGGACAAGAACTGCCCACTTAGGAATAAGTAATCTGACAGACATAAACACATGTAGCAAAAATATATTCAAACAATGTTTTGCTGATGCCATTAGGTTAGGAAAATGCTAATTCTGAATGTTTTTAACATGTTTTTTTGTTCTGGGTTATGCAGTCATTAAAGGTCCTCTATGTTATTTTTGACACTAGCAGGTAAAAAAACAAAACTGTCTACATTTTGCTTAAGAATGTTTTTTTTTTTTGCTCTGTGTAGGATAAATATGGTTATTTCTCGTTAATAATAAGGAAAGAGAGATTATCCTACTGGTCATTAATCATGAACTAATAAAGAGATAAAAGGCTTAAGAGATAAAACCAGCTTAGATGGAAAGGATCTCATGTTGACTAGCTCAAGACGTTACTGTAGCTATACCCATTAACTCTTTCCCTGCCATTGATGGAAATTTCTGGCTTTCTGTGTTTTCACTGTTATACAGTAGGGGGCGCTATTATTAGGCATGTTCTGAAAGAGATCTGAATACGAAAAAGAAGCAGAAATAACCGATAGCCAGTGTTGGGGAAGCTACTCTGAAACTGTAGTTTGACAAGCTACAATCTACTCGTAAGTTAAAGTAGTTAAACTACGGTCAAGCTACCCGTTTAGAAAAGTAGTTAGTTACACTACAAGTTACTATCAAAAAGTAGCTAGCTACATTGAATCTACTTTTGCTTTTTTTCAACAACGTATATTATAAATAACTGAATAAGTCTCTGAGGAATGTTTTAAGTAAAATATTTAGTGTTTAAAACAAGGCAATGCAATTACGATTTCGAGTATTGTTTTATTACACACAACACTAAAATATCTCTGACTGTTTGTCAAAAGTGCAAAATTGCAACAAATAGCCTACAACATTGCAAGAACGAAATATAAATCCAACGTAAATTGCATGTTGAACATTTTCTCAAAAATACTGATTGAACTTTTTCAATCAGTAAAAACACTGATTGGACAAATAAGGCCATGGGAATTAACGTTAGTTGTTTCTCCATCCTCCAAATCTGCCGTCACGTGTTGCTATATAATCATAATATGGGTGTGTCAACCCACTTCTGTACGTCAGTGAACCGTTAGCCGCAAGATGCGTGATTAAACAACAGGTGGCGGTAATGGCAAAAAAAATGAGTTTGTAATCTAACAAGAAGAAGAATATCCTTGCATCGCGCAGATTCGCGCAGGCGCGACAATGTAGCAATGTAGCTTTTGCTCGCGCTACACCGCTACTTGCTGCAAAAAGTAGTTAGCTACTGGAAAAGCTACACTGTTTAAAAAGCAACTGAGCTACTGCCAAGCTACTGAAAAATGTAGTTAAGTTAGTAGCTACGCTACTTGTAGTTAACTACTCCTCAACACTGCCAATAGCATAGATATGCAAGCAGATGCATATGTAAAATAATGCCATCATCAACATTAAAAAGCATATCCAAACTGCTGAATGTTGCAAATGAATAGGACTGTGCAAGCATAAGGGGTGTTGAACTCGATTTAATCCATCTATGTTTTGCTTTTGATCATCATTCTGAATCCGACCTGGATGTACTCTTTGACAAATATGCAATTTTTTTTTATTTTTTATGAAACTTACCAACATTCAAGTGTTGATAAAAAAATAATGCATTAAGCTAGAATAAAACAGTTTTTTGTTTAAAAGCAAATGCTCTGTTCTTTCTTTTGACAGCCTATTGCCTATTGTCCAGATATGCTTACAACAAAATATTCCGAGTGCCATTAAAATCCTTATGTATTCTAGTCAATTCCTCAACAAAACTTTTTAAAGCCACAAATATATCCAAATAACACATTTTTTGTGTTCGTTGTCGCCGCATGATATCTTGTAAGAATTTTATTGTGTAATACGCTGAAGAGAACAGCAGATTTACAGTTTTAATCCTTGTTTTTTTGTTTTCATAATTCAGATATTTTACCTTCCCATTTGAGGACATGCCAATGGAGCAGGAAAACCAGCTGATGCTGAATCCAAATGAGGCTTGTCATCTGCTCGCCCATAATGGATGGGTCATGGGTGATGACCCGCTCAGAAACTTTGCAGAGGCAGGTCAGTCAAAATATGTGTGTATGTTGGTTTCACACTGGTTTGCGCTGGTTGGGTCATCAAAGCCATTGAAAAATTGCATGGTCTTTTTGGTGACAAGATAGTCTAGCCTAGTTTTTAATGGTTGATTTATCTGTCTTTTAGGGTCTAATGTTTACCTCAGAAGAGAGCTTGTTTGCTGGGGTGACAGCGTTAAACTTCGCTATGGCGACAAGCCAGAAGACTGTCCTTACTTATGGGCTCACATGAAGAAGTACACCGAGATCACAGCCAAACATTTCTCTGGTGTGCGTCTGGATAACTGCCACTCCACACCCCTTCATGTGGCTGAGGTACGTGCTCAGATTTCCACTTTATTTTTGATCTGGAGGCACATTTCATGATATATTTATACAAATGACACCATATGTTACTGACAGGAACTCAGAACGTTTTGCAGTGTCATTGTAGGTTCATAGATTGAGTCATAGCACTGTATAAAGTGATCAGTTGACTGAACTTAAAAAAAGTGATGAAACTCTTTAACTTAACATTTTTAGGTAATTAACCTCATGCATAATTGAAATAATTAAGTTGTGTGAACTTGACAATTCGACATAACTTAATTTTTTCATTTATGTATGACGTTTATTTACTTAAGAATTTTAAGGCAATGGGTTTTCTCACTTTTTTAAGTTAAGTCAACTGATCACTTTTTACAGTGTATTTATACAAATGACACCATATGCTACAGTCAGGAATTCAGAATGTTTTGCAGTGTCATTGTAGGTTCATAGATTGAGTCATAGCACTGTAAAAAGTGATCAGTTGACTGAACTTAAAAAAAGTGATGAAACTCTTTAACTTAACTAGGGTTGCAAAGTTTCTAGAAACGTTCCAGGATTTTCGAAACTTTCCAGGATTTTTCGGAAACTTTCCAGGATTTTTCGGAATCTTTCCAGGATTTTTGGAAAGTTTCTGGAAATTACCGGAAATATTCAGCCCCTTTGCAACCCTAAAACTTAACATTTTTAAGTAATTAACTTCATGCTTAATTGAAATAATTAAGTTGTGTGAACTTGACATGACACCATATGCTTCGGTCAGGAATTCAGAACGTTTTGCAGTGTCATTGTAGATTAATAAATTGACATATTTATACAAATGACACCATATGTTATTGACAGGATCTCAGAACATTTTGCAGTGTCATTGTAGATTCATAGATTGATATATTTATAGAAATGACACCATATGCTACAGTCAGGAATTCAGAATGTTTTGCAGTGTCATTGTAGATTCATAGATAATATCTGAAGAATGTGAAAACTTTTCTTTCATTGTCATGTTGAAAATATGCAGTTTCATTCCTTTGTACTCCAGGTTTTTCACGTGTACTATTAAATGTGGCGTCTTGTATGTTGTGTCTATAGGCCATGTTAGCTGCAGCCAGAGTGGTCAGGCCCAATCTTTATGTGATAGCTGAACTCTTTACAGGAAGTGAACAGCTTGACAATTTGTTTGTAAATCGGCTGGGGATAACCAGTCTCGTCAGAGGTACTGCAGATTGCAAGAGACACACGTTTGCCCTTATGCTCAATTTGCTCTTTGTGTTTTTTCCCCTCTTTTTGCTTTCTTAAAACATTAATACCTTACTGTTAATAACATACTTCACCTAATTTGACCTGATGCATTTCATGTGCACACAAATAATCCTATATTAATGCCATAATCTGCATTGCTAATACACATGCATTATATCCTTTATGCTTTACTATGTAACCTGAGCATTTCCTACTTATTGTCATGCACTTCATACATTGTCTGTCTTGCTTAGTTCACCTACACCCACATCACTCCATCCATCCATCCATCCATCCATCCATCCATCCATCCATCCTTGTTCTTTCTAACCCTGCTGCTGTGTGCTGGATGGGCTGCAGTATATGTTAGCTTTCGCTCGTCATCACAGGCCTGATCTGTATGTGGTGGCTGAGCTCTTTACTGGCAGCGAAGAGCTGGACAATGTCTTTATGACTAGGCTTGGCATTACCTCCCTTATCCGAGGTAAGACGCAAAGAGATTGGGAAATGCAGTTGCAGTGACACTCAGAAATAAGGACCATGCCATGTGAAATACAAATTTACAGCAGATGTAATTCTTCCTCAAACAACACAGCTGCTGTTGATCGAGTTTGAGTTGTATTTCACACAGAATATCCTTAGATTTGAGATATTAGATAGAAATGGATTGGTTCTTGAACTACCGGCACTTTCATGTCACAGGGGTTAATTTTTAAATATTAATTTCTTTGATGTAGGCCACATTAAACCATTTATTTATTTTTGTTACTTTTAAAAAGCCATTTATGTTTACATACACTACCGGTCAAAAGTTTAGGGTCGGTAAGATTTTTTATGTTTTAAAAGAAGTCTCTTCTGCTCACCAAGGCTGCAATTTTTTGATAAAAAATACACAAAAAACACAGTAATATTGTGAAATATTATGACAATTTAAATGACTTTTTTATGTTAATATATATTAAAATGTAATTTATTCCTCTGAAACAAAGCTGAATTTTCAGCATCATTACTCCAGTCTTCAGTGTCACATGATCCTTCACAAATCACTCTAATATGATGATTTTATGCTCCAAAAACATGTATGATTATTATCCATGTTGAAAACAGTTTTTTTACATTTTTATTTCAGGATTCTTTGATGAATAGAAAGTTCAAAGAACAGCATTTATTTAATTAGAATGTTTTCTAACATTATAAATGTCTTTACTGTAACTTTTGATCAATGTAACTCATCCTTGATGAATAGAAGTATTGATTTCTAATTAAGTTCCCCCAAAAATAAAATACAAATTCTTACTGACCCCAAACTTTTTAAAGGGTAGTGTTTAATGTAACAAAAGCTTTCCATTTCAGATAAAAGCTGTTCTTTGAATTTTCTATTCATCAAAGAATCCTGAAATAAAAATGTAAAAAACTGTTTTTAACATGGATAATAATCATACATGTTTTTGTAGCATAAAATCATCATATTAGAGTGATTTGTACAGGATCATGTGACACTGAAGATTGGAGTAATGATGCTGAAAATTCAGCTTTTTTCAGAGGAATAAATTACATTTTAATATATATTAACATAAAAAAGTCATTTTAAATTGTCATAATATTTCACAATATTACTGTGTTTTTTGTGTATTTTTTATAAAAAAAATTGCAGCCTTGGTGAGCAGAAGAGACTTCTTTTAAAAACATAAAAATCGTATGTGTTGTTTTACCTTTGTCCCATATTAATATTTAAAATGGACATAAAAATTAAAATAATAATTATAAAAAAAAATATTATCCAAGCAAAAAGCAAAATGAAAACCATTTCAATATTTATTGTGTAAAAAATAATATATAAACGTTTTTACTGGGTTTTTTTGTCTAATGAGGAAACAATGAAGCTGTGACGTAATAAAAAATACACATTTCCTCTGTGATATATGTACAGTACTGTATATATACTAGTTAGTACAGAAATTAAATAAACTAGTAAGAGATTGAAAAGTGCCTAGAGTTTAAAATTATAAACACCCAAATTATACACCAACAATTATACATGAACCCTGTCATGTAGTTTGACCTTTTTATCAAATGTCCTATTTACTGATAAGATTTATTCTCTCCTCATCAGAGGCCATGAGTGCCGGGGACAGCCATGAGGAGGGTCGACTGGTGTATCGTTTCGGAGGGGAGCCTGTTGGGTCATTCGTACAGCCAAACCTCAGGCCCTTGGTGCCGACTATCGCTCATGCCATGTTTCTGGATGTTACCCATGACAACGAATGTCCTATTCAGGTCAGCAACACATAAAATCCTGTATTGTATATTAATTTTGTATTTTATATATCATGAAGTTATTATTACTTGTTTCACTGTTTATTTTAATACTATTTAATGTACATTTTTAATGTGAAAGTTGTTTTTTTTATTCTTGTTGTGTAGGTTCGATCGGCGTATGATGCTTTACCCAGCTCTGCTATCGTCTCTATGGCCTGCTGTGCCTCGGGCAGCACTAGAGGATACGATGAGCTCGTACCTCACCAGGTAAAAATGTGTACAGTGACTTTGTCTGTGTCCTAAACTTAAAACCTAAAGGTCTTGCTGTCCGATCAGTCAATGACTAAATAGACAGTATTTTAGTATAAATGAAACTGGTTGCAGAAAGGCTTTCAATGTACTAAAGTCACTGATATAAAACAAATTCAAGGAAGCCATTGATAATAATAAGAAATGTTTCTTGTGCCGCAAATCAGCATATTAGAATCATTTATGAAGGATCATGTGACACTAAAGACTGGAGTAATGATGCTGAAAATTTAGCTTTGCAATCACAGGAATATGTTCAATTCAAAGCATATTTAAATAGAAAGCAGTTATGTTAAATTGTAATAATATTTCACTATATTATTGTTTTTTCTGTATTTTTGATCAAATCAAAACAACGGTAGCTGTATATTGAGATTTTGTTTTGTTAAATAAAAGTTACATAACTTACTCTTTCTCCAAGTTTTTATCTAGTTTTATATAACAAAGCAGATTAAAAATAGTGTTTACGATCCATCCTAATTATGTAACAAGAATCGTTTGTTATGTCGTCAGCACCATGATTATTAAACAATTATAATCATTTCTCACTAACAAAGAGTCCTCTGTATCTGGCTCAGAGTTAATACTTAAACAAAAGCCTTTTCTGTTATTATTTTTTTACTTTCTTTCACATCAAAATATTTCCCTGGGGTTTCTAATATACCTGGAGAAAGCTATCTGTTAGCATTTACATTTATCTAAATGGAAGAAACTCTAATTCTGCAACACTGCAAACACACAACTTGTCTGTCAATAAATAGGAAAACGACATAACTTTGTTTACTTGCTTGAAAAAAAAAGTAACTGATGTTTTAATGTGAATTTAAGTTGACGTTACTTGAAAAAAGTAATCTGATTACATAACACTCTTTTACCAACACTGCAAATATGTATTCAAATATGTAATTTAGAGTACAAATATGTATTCAAATATGTATTTAGAGTACAAATATGTATTCAAATATGTATTTAGAGTACACAAATATGTATTTAGAGTAGAGCAAATATGTATTTAGAGTGAATTTAAGTTGAAGTTACTTGAAAAAAGTAATCTGATTACATAACACTCTTTACCAACACTGCAAATATGTATTCAAATATGTATTTAGAGTACAGATTTTCTCCATATAATTGTATTGGTGTAGTATCAACCCGCTTTTCTCCTCTCAGATTTCAGTAGTAAAGGAAGAGCGCCTGTACCCTAAATGGAATCCGGATGCGGCTACCCTCTTCTGTTGGGGAGGTGAACTTCCAAACTGGTATAATGGCAGGAAAGCTGGCCCTCAATAAACTCCACCAAGAACTGGCAGAGAAGGGCTTCACCCAGGTTAAAGTTTACTCATTTCAGATGTCAAATAAATGTATTATGAGTCACAATCATTTACAGCAAGAGGAGACATTGATACTTATTACAAAGTTTTTTATTAACTTCTCTGGATTAAACTGAAATTATCTGTTACACAACAGTTCATACCTATGGAAGCTTGTGTCCACCACTGAATAAAAAAAATAAAATAATTTTGACTTTTTATCTCACAATTGCGAGATATGAATTAGTTGGGGTTGCTTAGTTAGGGTTATTTATTTATTATTTAATATTTAAAATTTAACAATATTATTGATCTGTGTTGTACTACTTTCATGTTATCACTGTGAAGCTGCTTTGACACAATCTGTATTGTAAAAAGCGCTATATAAATAAATGTGGCTTGACTTGACTTGATATGAAGTCAGAATTGTGAGAAATAAAGTCGCAATTGTGTGTTATAAAGTCAGAATTACGCGATTTAAAGTCAGAATTTTGTGATATAAAGTCAGGAAGTGAGTGCGATATTGTCAGAATTGCGTGATATAAAGTCGAATTGCGTGATGTAAAGTCAGAATTGTGAGAAATAAAGTCAGAAATTGCGAGATAAAGTCAGAAGTCGCGTGATATAAAATCAAAATCAGCGATATAAAGTCAGAATTGCGCGTTATAAAGTCGCAATTCTGAGAAAAATGACAGAAGTGCGACTTTTATCTCACAATTCTGACTTTATAACTCATAATTGCGAGTTTATATATAAAAAATCTGACATCTTTTCTCAGAAGTCGTGAGATATAAATTCGCAATTGCGAGTTATCAGACTTTATATCATGAATTTCTGACTTTATAACACGCAATTGCGACTTTATATCATGAAATTTCGACTTTATATCATGAAATTTCGACTTTATATCATGCAATTCAGACTTTATTTTCTTGCAATTTTGACTTTAAAACATGCAATTGACACTTTATATCACGCAATTCTGACTTTATATCTCGCAATTGCGACTTTATATGCGCAATTCTGTCATTTTCATCTCGCAATTCTGAGAAATAAAGTCAAAATTGCGAGATGTAAACTCGCAATTGTGAGAAAAAAAGTCACAATTACCTTTTTTACTTTTCATGCCCCCTTTGCTGTTTAACATTATATAGTATTCAAAATTATCAAAATATTTGATTATTTAAAAACCTTACCACTAAGTTTTACTCTAATCCAAAGACATTCAGACATTTAGCTGTCCAAATACTTTTTCAAACCCCTATAAATTAATTATTTGTGTATTAAAATGTCATTTGAGCTGTAAAGTTGTCACGAGGGTGGTGGGACTCGATTATCATACTTGTACCTGTAACCCACACCTCTCAGTCTTATGTGCACATTGCTGTCTTTTTCTTTGTATTTGTTCATCATGCATGTCACAGGTTTACGTAGATCAGCTGGATGAAGACACCGTGGCTGTGACCAGGCATTGCCCCAGCACGCATCAGTCTGTTGTGACTGTGTCTCGAACAGCGTTTAAAAACCCAGAAACACACCATTACAAAGAGCATCTGGCCCCCATGTACATCCCAGGTACAGACACGAAAACTTTCAGATTATGCTGTTGAAATCAAAGTCATATAATTTGATGTAGAGCACATTAAGTAGTTTGACAATTAATTTTCTCTTCAAAAGTCAGTGCAACTTCTGGTCCTACCAGTTTCTGTCTAATCTGCCATCATGTTACACAGGTAAAATTGAGGAGGTGATTTTCAGAGGCACGTACAATAGAGAGAAATGCTGAATCCTATGCGAAAGATGAGACGTGCATAAACGGCTTGCCAAACTACACTGTTGAGATCCGTGAACACATCCAGGTAACATGACACTAGTGCTGGGTGCATTGTCATGAAGTGTCTGTAATGTATGCTGTCATCAGGCAGAGACAAAGCTCCTGTTCTGTGTGAATTGTGGGTATTTGTTGGCTTTTAGTATGCTCTTTTTATAGTCTCTTAGGGTAGAGTTTACTTTAATACTGTACTTGTGTGCACAGCTTGTCCCTACTGTAGGCTTGCATATAACACGTGTTTTTGTTTTCAGTTAAAGGACAGTGAAATTGTAAAACAGGGAGATGCTACCACAAAGGGCCGCAGTGAGTTTGTAGAGGAGATTTTGTTTGAAAAGCTCACTCCCGAGAGTGTAATTTCATTCAGGTAATCAAAACACACACCAAATTAAATTAATCCTAATTACTTTAGTAGTCCATTTAAAGGGATAGTTCACTTTGAAATTAATTTTTGATATGTTTTAGCTTACCTCAAGGGCATCCAAGATGTAGGTGTCTTTGTTTCCACAGTATTTTCAATTTGGATATTTTTAGGTCAAACCGTTCTTGTCTGTCAGTCATATAATGGAGGTCTATGGTCACCACCTCAAAGAGCATGCACAGAGAAGTCCAAATTAAACATGATTCAATGACTCGTAAATGTTAGTACACATTGATGGCCTAAGACATGAAACGAGCGGTTTGTGTGAGAAAACGAACAGTATTTATATCGTTTTTACCTCTTGTAACCACAGCCACGTCCAATTGATCTGAGGGCGCGGGCGCTTTGTGGCTGTGGTTACAAGAGGTAAAAATGATATAAATACTGTACGTTTTCTCACGCAAACTACTCCTTTCATGTCTTAGGCCATCACGTGTTCTTACATTTACGAGTCATTAAATCATGTTTAATTTGGACTTCTCTGTGCATGCTCTTTGAGGTGGTGACCATAGACCTCCATTATATGACTGACAGACACGAACAGTTTAGACCTAAAAATATCAAAATTGAAAATACTGTGGAAACAAAGACACCTACATCTTGGATGCTCTTGTGGTGAGCTAAAACATATTAAAATTAGTCATCATATCAACATATCAATGTCAAACATATCAAGTGAACTATCCCTTTAATGTGTTTCACTATAATTATTAGTCACTTATTATATCATTTGTTGCTTGATTTTTATATAATAATTATAATAATTTGTGTGTCTGAAATACACCCAAACAATTTGTTTTTAAAAGAATGTTTATATAAATATTTTGTGACCCTTCTTGCCATAAAGATGGAAATTGCAACAGAATTTGTTAACCACAAACAAACTCACAAAAATATAATGTCATGATAATATAATTATGGTGAACATGGGCTGCATAAAAGCAGAAATGCTGTTATTTTTTCTCATGAAACTTCCATAGATTTTTTTTACACCATCTCCAAAAAGTGATAAAAGTGGTCTATATGATTTGTGGTCTATAATCCGAGTACCACAAATCACACAGACCACTTTTATCACTTTAAAAATCTATGGAAGTCTCTTTTTGTGTGAAAAAATGAACAACAGCATTTGATTGTTTAAATCCACATGAGTGTGAATCATTTTTAGGTGAACTGTTCATTTAAATGAATATTAATGAATTAATTTCAACATGTAACTGATTTCACAGGGTGAGTCTTGATCCAAACTCTCAGGAAATGGTCGGCTACTTGCGAACTCAACTCTCACAGTTCAACCGCCTGTATAAATCCGGCAGTCTGACTGACAGCAATGTTCCCGGCATCCTGAAAATAGCTCTAGAATTGTAAGTCATATTTACCTTTACCTTTCAGAAACTCAATTCTCATTAATTCTCTTGCTTAGAAAATGAAATATCAACTGTGCTTTTTAACATTACATAATGATATGAATCAGTTCAGTTTCTTTCAACGTAATTCTCTCATTAAGACCTGTTGTTTTAAATTACGTGGCAGTTTAATATCCAAACTGACTCTGGCCGAGCTGAACGTCTTCTTATTCCGCTGTGATGCGGAGGAACAGGAAGATGGTGGTGGCTGCTACAATATACCATCCTGGATGCCGCTGAAGTTACGGAGGCCTACAAGGTACCACAATACCCAAATAACATGATCGATCACTGTAGTCATGTGACTGAATAAACATCATGCTTTCAATACTCGCAGGTTTTGTCTCAGTTTTGTCTGAGATTCGTCCTAAAAATGACCTCGGACATCCGTTTTGTGACAATCTCAGGCAAGGGGATTGGATGATCAATTACGTGAGCACTCGCCTGACGAATAAAGGCGGAGCTCTGCGGGAGGTAGGAAAGGAAATATTTTGTTTAGCAATGAAGTAATTCATATTAAAATGTAATAAAGTTTGGTGTGCAACTCTAAAATGTCAAATTGTAGCAATGTTTTTCACACTTTGATGCGTTATATTTATCCTCAGGTCGGAAAGTGGTTCAGTGCTGTATTCACATACCTCAAGCATATTCCACGCTACTTAGTGCCGTGTTATTTTGATGCCATTATTATTGGGGCGTATGCCACGGCTGTAGATGAGATCTTCAACCAAATGTCCAGGTCTGATTTGTTCTCTGTATAAGTTTAATATTTTGTGAGTTATACCTACTGTATAGTAATGTGTGTAATGTGTTCCATTGAACTGACAGCTTTGTTCAGAACGGGTCGACCCTGGTCAAGCAGTTGGCCCTGGGCTCGGTTCAGATGCGGGTGGGTAATGTCCCCGCCCTGCCCCCCTCTCCCCCGAACTGGAGGATGTCCCGGCCCGACTCAACAATGTGACCAAACAAGAGGAGCAATGTTGCGTGTCTCTTGCTGCAGGTTCGATTCATACACATTTTCATCAGCTAAATTATTAGATTGCCTGGGATATTTAGATTAATTCATGCTTTACATTTCCTAAAATAAGGCCTTTTTAGGCCAAGAAACTCAAGATGACTTTTTAGGCCAAGACATTCTCAAGATATTACATATTGAGATGATAAAATAAAATTGAGATGCAGGGCCTATATAATATCATGCAAATAGTACCATATTTACATAAAAAAAATGATATACCAATTCATACACTTTCACATTTTTAATTGTGCTTAAATTGTGTAAGAGGGACTATTATATGATAAGCTGACATTTTTTAGTTACAAATCTTCACATAGTGCAATTTTGTAAAATGTTAAGATTATGTGCACTCTCAGATTAAACTATACAGGTTATTGCAGAGTTAGGTTAGATTCATTAATCTAGTGCAAAATAAATATACCAAACTATTTTTGAAATACATTTATTTTATGCTAAGTTATACTACTAAAACATTTATAAGTTTATGTACTTAATATTAATGCAATTGTACTTTTGGTGAACTTAATTGATATACTTAAAGTCTGCTAAATTGGAACAGCTAATTTTGTACTAATAATAACTTCTCATAAAAATGTATGCCTAATCTACAATGCACGTGTATGCACATGAAATTGTTCTTATCCTGGCTCTAATGTTACGACTGACTGCATGTCCAAGGTTATTAATTTTGAGTAAAAATACCCAAACCATCCCCATATAAAGGCTTTCTGCACAACCTTTCCTTTACTGTAGGCTTTTTCAAACTGGGGTCTGGAGACCCAGAGGAGAGAAAGGATGTATGTGGAAAATTCTAGAGAAAAAATAACTGAATAAAAGTTTACATAAATAAACAATAAATTATACAAAATGTGACGCTCTCTGTAGGCAAGGGCGTTTTTTTAAAAACCCAAATTAAAAAGAAAAAATTACTTGAATCAATGAACAGCATTAACAAAGCTCCAGTATTACGAATCATTAACTAAAAGTTGTTTTAGGGTTTAGTTACCCTTTAAATAATTAAGATAGATTCAAATTAATAAAAAAAAAAATTTTTGATTAATATAAATAGAAATGAGATTACAATAAAACAAAAAAATAAATACATTTTACAGTACAAAAATGCAACTTAACCTAAACTGAAAAATGGAAATTATAAATCTAAAATTAGTGGATAAATTTTATGTTTATAAAAGATAAATGCCTTTTTAATTTTTTGAATGGGGTCCCTCACATGATGGTGTCTAAAAGATTGAAAACCCCTGCTTTACAGCCTTTCGTCACACCTCGAGAAAAACCAAGTGCGTCATTCTAACCAAGTGCGCCAAGTGCATAAACCCAATAAACACATTTTGTACACACCTAGATTACAGATTTCTCATTAGGTGTACATGCATGCACGTATCTGCATTTTTAGGAACATTGCTGCTCCAGTTATAATGCACATTTTTCTTACTATTTTACTGTGTTGAATTGTATTTAAGATGAACTATATATGTATACAATTTAACTTAACGGTTATAAGGTCACTCAGAGTATGTGATTTATTTTTTATTTTTTATGTATGGTTTCAATTGTTCCTTCTTGAACTTAGAATACATTTTATTATATGAAAGTTATTTGGGAATCATAATTTGTCCGTGTAAATATTTATAGGCTTTTAAAAACAATTTAAATCAAATGAAATGGAATGGAAACATTCTTGGCCCAGGGGAAAAAGCTGTGCAGATTTGACGCATTTTTGAAATTGTCATCAGCAAACACGACAAGTAGAACAGGTTGGCTGATTTTATTAGTGAACACAGCAGAGAAAGTTCACAAGCTCACAGACGAACACCGTTACCAAGAATGGGGTCAGAGAAGTAGCCTCACTTTCTGATTAATTAAAAGTCATGGATCCAGAGAGGAAGAGCAGCTAGAAACAGCGTCCACATTAATCCAGATAGATTTGAAAACGGGGTTTTTGTTTAAAAACGCTCTCCGTCCACACTAGCGTTTTCCGGCGTTTTCGGCGTTTTCCGACGTTTCAGTGTGGATGAGTAACTTCTAAATTCACTTTACTGCACATGCATGAAACTTCACAAAAGCTCACTAGAGATGATACAGATGGGAAAATAAATAATAATAATGTTATCACACAATAACAGGATAATCTTATTTAGCAAAATATCTCACCATCACGGATGCGTACAGGTCGCAGTCAGTCACCATATGTTTACGTCTAAAACGCAACTGATCTCCTTGTTTTGCCGCAGAACAGCAAATGTGAGTAGCCTACATTATCTGTCATCTTTGCAGTACTGTGCTATGAAGAATAGCACATATTAAGCAACATAGAAAGTAACATATTTTAGCTATAGTGTAATAATGAATAACACATAACAGGCACAATACCGATAAACATGAATATCTATTGGTACTACATGGATCACATGACTAAACTTGACGTCATCGTTTTGAAATACCTCCGGTTTCACTGTCAACACTACAACGCGAAAACGGCGTTTTCAAATTTATTCACTTTGGAGAGCGTTTTCCAAACGATACGTTTTTGTTGACTTAAAACGTATCTCATCTGGTGTGTTTCTGCTCTGCAGTGTGGATGGAAGGCCAAACCGGAGAAGAAGAAAATATACGTTTTCAGAACGAAAACGTATTAGTGTGGACATGGCCTTAGCTTAGTCATGGGTTCAGCAATTAAACAAACAAATCTCAAACTAATTTTTGATTCTTAAACATTCTGTTCAATATTTAATTGTCCCTTCCATATTACAATGTATTGAGTAAGATAAAAATGTAAAATTTAAATGGTAAAGTGTAAATACACTAGCCTCAGAAATCTACAACGCACCCTAGCGGCAGCAAAAATTATTTTGCAGCAAAGTGTGGTCTAGCAACTCTCCGTTGACTTTCGTTGTGGAAAAACCAAACTCTGGTCCGGCCAATCACATCATGTATAGAGTTGGTGGGCGGGCTTAACAATGACGGCAGAGTTGTGACGGTTCTGCGCCGTGATTTCCATTGGTGATTTCCCTGCTAGTTTAAAACAAACAAGACGCAGGCTGGCGAACAGCGGTCTTTCGATTCGGCTTTGGCCGCGACTCGGATGACTTGGAGTTAAGAGAACGTCACTTAGTCATTCTTAAAAAAGGATGATGTGTTCGGAGTTTTGACGACCGGATGCGGCAAAGGTTTAATATATCATCTTGCTCCGCTGGAGGGAAAACGCATTGGACTCACTCATCCACAGCCGTTCGTTGCTCTGGTTGGTTAGCGCTATCCTATGGCGTGCAGAGGGATATTGAAAGACAACCTTTTATCCGCCCCTCGGATTGAGGAATGCCAATTGAGAGTTCCCAGACCTAACATCTTGATAGGTCTTGCTTTCCAGGCTATAAATACATCATTATGGCATAATATACCTTTTAGTTTTGGCCTGGTTTAAAATGCAACAGTCAGTTTTATACAGCATGTCACAGTGTTTCTTCATGTGTTCCTCTTGGCCTGATAAAGATGCCTGTGGTTCCAGTAACTTTCATCTGTGCAGGTCTGCCTCATTTCTCCACTGGAATCTTCCGCTGCTGGGGGCGAGACCCGTTCATAGCTCTGCGCGGTCTCATGCTTTTGACAGGGAGGTACCTGGAGGCCAGGTGAGCATCTCATTTTAGAATGCATAATATACCCATCCTGCCGAAATCATCTTCTAATCTAGGTGTGTTTCCGACAGAAATATAATCTTAGCCTTTGCTGGCACGATGCGCCACGGTCTGATCCCTAATCTGCTGGGTCAGGGTGGCAGCCCGTTATAACTGCCGTGACGCAGTGTGGTGGTGGCTTCAGTGTATCCAGGACTACTGTAGCATCGTACCCAACGGCACAGATATTATAACATGCCCTGTGTCACGTATGTATCCCACTGATGATTCTGAAGCACAGCCCCTGGGGACAGTGGTAAGAAGAAAGGAAACAATCTCGGTAACGTCTTCCTTTACAGTCCAGTTACCCATGTAAATACTATGTACTTATTTTAGTAACTACAATTACTGGGTAATAACTAGTACTAACCCTGAACCTACCCCTGTTCCATGTACTTACCTTATATTAGCCAGTACTTTCTAGGTAAGTACACTGTAAGTACACTGTAAGTACTGTACTGTAAAAGGAAGTGTTACCACAATCTCTGACTGCCTATGATACTTGATATAGTACAATAGACCTTTGTCAGGGTAGCCATATTTCATTTTTGACAGGAATGAAAACCAGGCTTAAGGGAAAGAATTATAGTGACCTATTTAACAACACACCAATTGTTCAGCTAATGAATCATCTTTCAGGAAACAAATTCAGTAAAAAGTTAAGTTGTGAAAATGATGTGATCTAGAACCTGTAAAGAATCTGTGGCATTCTAAAGACTAAGTTTATCTTTAAGAGCCTAGTTTTTTATCCACATTAAATTCAATATGGCATCCAGTAACCTGACTAAAGGGGCATTCGCACCGGATAGTTCCAAGAGGTGGTTCACCTAGAACTAATGGTTCCTGGTAATTTTTCTGATTGGATTCACACCGCCAGTGTGAACTATGCAGTGACGTAAGCCGCATTATTGTTGTGAATTTTAATTTGTTGCAGAACTTTTGACATTGCTAAGAACACCAGAGCCTAAGCACACAGTGCTCACATTCTGTGTTTAGTTTACGATCTGTCTAACAGTTCTGTCTAATACATTATTTTTTATTCATGTACTGCCATAGAAAGACAGTATATGAAAAGGTATTAGTATATGGCGTGCGGTTGATGTCCAGTTGCTAGCTGAGCAGAAATACATAATCATGTTTTGGATTTTCTCCTTAGCGTAAAGGTTAAGAGGCCAGTCTTTCACTTTTTCCCATGTTCATAGAGTTAGTTTTTGGAGTAAATATATAGGTTATAATCTGTGTGTTTACACAGCTTTTTAAAAATGGCGGGTGCTGATGTTTTCATGTGCGTTCGGCCAATCAGCTTACCCCTTCGTCGGTGGTAGTTCCTATAGTGCTGCTTTATGGTGCGTTCAAGTCGTCCTGGGAAGTTCGTACCTACGGGAAGTCATTTTCGTCGGAGTAAGATGGTGGTGTACTTTCTCTTAATTGATTATACAAAAATACAGCAAGGTTCTACTTTAGTTCTAGAAAATGAATAACAAGGAAATGTGCATCAGGTGTGCTTTGTTTTTTTAATTGTCGTTACATGATATTACTGTACGTTCAGCTTACTTCACTGTAAATAGAAAAGCCTGACAATATTACTGCTAAATACCTTTTGGTATTGTGGTATTCCGGCATGTTTCTCACTGACACGCCCACAACTCGGTAAAGATCAGGGGCTTGAAGAAAATCCTGAGCTTCCCACTGGTATTTACATTGTGGTGGCGTTCATGTGCATTCAACTCGTAAATACAATTTATAGATGATGACTTGACGTACCAGTCAGAGCCCTACTCTGAAGTAGGAGCTAAATGAGGTTCTCCAAAAGGAGTTTCTAACACTAAAATCGTTCCTAGTTCCTGCGGTGCGAACATGCCAAAATCTGGGTACTACCGCCAACAGTTCTAGGAACTACACTTTTAGAAGAAAAGGTTCTATAGAACCTTAAAAGGTTCTAAAGATCTACGTATTTGGAACCCCTAAAATGCAATGCATGAATGATCACAAAATTCAAGATATGGGGGTTAAAAAATGTAATTAATCAATATCACACAAAGAGTGCAATTTGAGTTTTTATCCTCCAAAAATACTGTGAGAACCTTTGTGCCAAAATGGTTCTTTTTTGTCATTATCATCATTTTTTTGCATAAAAGGTCCTTTGCAGTTGAGTGAAGAACCCTATGCTACATATATAGAACCTTTTTTCTAAGAGTGTATGAAAAGGTTTTTCCTTAAATGCCCCTTATAATGTTCCTAAGGGAACCACCCTGATTGTTAGTTCCTAGAACTATCTGGTGTGAATGTTATATATATATATATATATATATATATATATATATATATATATATATATTTTTGCTACTTAATATTCTTTACTTCCATTTAACATCCAAATGATTTGCCACTAAAATAAAAATTTCATTTTTATGATTTTGTTTTACAATTACCTATTACAATAGCATGGGCCAGCAACTTTCACTGCCTTTTTTCAATTATTAAAATGTGACATTTTGCTTATAAGTGTAACATCATTCACTTTGTAATAGGTTCAGACTTGTACTTTTTAGATATTGTTTGCTCACCCTCAAGTTGTTCCAAACCTGTATGAATTTCAGTCTCCTGCTAAACACAAAAGATATTTTGAAGAGTGTCAGTAACCAAACAGCTGATGGACCCCATTGACTTCTATAGTATTTTCTTTACATATTATGGAAGTTATTGGGGCCCATAAACTGATTAATTTACCAATATTCTTCAGAAATAGTTTCTTTTGTGTTCAGCAGAAGGAAGAAATCCATTCAGGTTTGGAACAACAATTTTGGGGTGAACTATCCCTTTAACTTCCATTTATTATTTAAATTATTAGCCTCTGAAATTAATAAACATTTCATTTTTATGATTCCATACTTTTATGGTGCCTTTTTTGTCATTTTGTAGCTTATCAACCCCAGTCCTCAGAATGAAAAGTGTAGCCAGAATATTCTTCAAAAATTTATAATTTTGGCATGGTTTCGAGATTGACTGAATGCTGTTATTATTTACAGGATCATGACCAGCCATTATATGTGGTCATTCAAGAGGCAATGCAGCGTCATATCCAGGGAATAGTGTTCAGAGAGAGAAACGCGGGGCCGCAAATTGACTGTAACATGCGAGATGAAGGTGAGTCATTTTCTATGAATGCTCAGAGGACTCTGTTTTCCATGTCTGTCTCAAACCATACTTTGCTTTTGCAAATGCCCTGCTTTATAGGCTTTAACGTTGAGGCCAAAGTAAATCCCGAGACAGGCTTTGTTTACGGTGGAAATCACTTCAACTGTGGGACGTGGATGGATAAAATGGGAGAGAGCGACAAAGCCCATAATAGAGGTGTTCCAGCCACACCCAGGTACTATAATTACCTGATAGCATACCTGTCACACTAAACCTCTATAGTGTAATAAAGCTCCACTGTAGTACAAAATAATGCTTTTAATGAACACTGAGACTAAGTGGCGTGGATAAACCAGTCCTCCATATGTCAAGTGGATGATGATGGTGTTGTGTTTATGTTCAGGGATGGCTCTGCGGTGGAGATTGTTGGTCTTAGTAAGTCAGCGGTGCGCTGGCTGATGATGATGAATGAGAGTGGAAATTATCCATACTCATCTGTCACAATACACAAAGATGGTACGTTCTTTATTACACAATCTCATTCTCAATGAAAATGTCAGTGTTTATTATTTTATTACAAAATAAAGTGCCAGTAATAACTGGTAATAATTTGAATTTATTGCACAAAAAGTTGCAAGTAATTATATACATATATCAGAATTCAATCAGAATTTGGCGTAAACAGAATGAGAACATGGATCCATCATGCCTTGTTACCACTGTGCAGGCTGGTGGTGGTGGTGTAATGGTGTGGGGGATGTTTTCTTGGCACACTTTTAGGCCCCTTAGTGCCAATTGGGCATCTGTTTAAAAGCCACAGCCTACCTGAGCATTGTTTTTGACCATGTCCATTTCTTTATGGCCACCATGTACACATCCTCTGATGGCTACTTCCAGCAGGATAATGCACCATGTCACAAAGCTTGAATCATCTTAAAATTGGTTTCTTGAACATGACAATGAGTTCACTGTACTAAAATGGCCCCCACAGTCACCAGATCTCAACCAATAGAGCAACTTTGGGATGTGGAGGAATAGAAGCTTTCGTGCCCTGGATGTCCATCTCCATCAACTGCTAGATGCTATCCTATTAATATGGGCCAACATTTCTAAAGAATGCTTTCAGCACTTTGTTGAATCAATGCCACATAAAATTAAGGCAGTTCTGAAGGTGAAAGAGGGTCAAACACAGTATTAGTATGGTGTATAGTATATAGTATGGTGTAAACATATATATGTAAACGACACTGTAGATAAATATATATTTTTATATATATATATCTTTATTAATTATTATTATTTTAAATAAAGTGACACTTTCCTATCCCACTGTTGAAAAGCCACACCTTCAATAACAGTATATCACAATTCACTGTTATATGGACTAATATATATTTACAGCCTATTCAGCTTGACAGCATGAAAATCACTTTCGTATATTTTAATGATCGATCATGACCATTGCAATGTGGTTCATCCAGGAGCAGAACAGTCAATATCATATAAGGAGTGGAATCAACTGATCCAAGAGAATTTTGAAAGGTTATTCTACGTGTCAGATGACCCTGCAGACCCAAATGAGCAACATCCGAACTGGTCCACAAGAAATGCATTTACAAAGACAGTTATGGGTCCTCTCAGCCCCTGGTGTGACTACCAGCTCAGGCCTAATTTCACCATCGCTATGGTTGTGGTGAGTCTTAGTGCTTGTAAAAGTCTTTTCAAGTGTTTTAAAGGCTGTTCTCTTATACACCAGTTTGTTTCACCCAGGCGCCAGAGTTGTTTACAGTTCAAAGAGCCTGGAAGGCTTTGAGATGGTAGAGAAAGAAGCTGCTCGGTCCTCTGGGAATGAAAACACTGGACCCAGAGTAAGTAGAAAACAACACCCTGCTGTCTGCCTATTGCCTCAGCGGTTACTTGAGAGTGTGCTTTTCAGGCATGCTGACTGGACATGGTTTGATAAGTGTTTTTAGTAACACTTTCTTGAAGTGCTTATAATATACAGTGTATATATATATATATATATATATATAATTTATTTATATATATATATATATATATATATATATATACATATACATATACATATACATATACATATACATATATATACTATATATATATATATATATATATATATATATATATATATATATATATATATATATATATATATATATATATATATACTTATAATGTAAATACTTATAATGAATTATAGCTCAATTTATACTTATTTATAGTATAACTATTTTTTTAAAAATATATTTTATAAAGACTCGTTAAGACCTATACGTGCATTATCAGAAACAGTTATAGTTACATTTATAGATTTTTTATAATTATTAAGTCTGGCATTTGCTTTTTCCATAATCATAATCCATTATACACTGATTAATAAGTATGAATTAGTCAGTCCTATGGTTCCATGAATGTATTTATATTAAAGATGCAGCCTGCATTGCTATAATGTTATTATATTATTATTACAATTACAATTTTAGTAATTTAGATTTATTTCTGTCAAATAAGTGAATATATTATTTTTTAATACCTGTGTTATGTTCTTATAAATACTTATTGTGAGTGATAATTCAGTTACTAACCTCTATAAATGCATCATTGATTGCTTTAAGTAAAGTGAAAACATAACATGCAATTTCCTAAAGCAAATGTTAAGAAATCATGAAGATGTTCTCATTATACATTTCAAGTTGTTTATTTGTAAATGTAATTAATGAACAATAATTCCTGTAATGAAAATGTAAAACCAAAATCATTAATACAAACTAGCAAAACACTGCAACAATATATTTTTTAAGTATAATTCCAAACTGCTAAAGCAATACCATACATATGGCTGAGGTGATATAGATTTTAACATCAAATTTACCATTCATGACCTCTAATGCAAACATTAGCCATTAAAGACATAATTGAAAACCAATAGGTTCAGCAAACAAGTGTCTCTGGAACTATTTGATAAATTATAAATCAGTGTATAATGGATTATGAGTATGCACGATAACACTTTACAATAAGGTTCATTAATTAACATTCAGTTAATGTATTTACTAACATGAACTAACCATGAGCAATACATTTGTTACTGCATTTGTTCATCTTTGTTAATGTTAGTTCATGAAAATACAGCTGTTCATTGTTTGTTCATGTTAGTTCATGGTGCATTAACTAATGTTAACAAGATTTAATCAAGTATTAGTAAATGTTGAAAATAACATTAACAAAGATTAACAAATGCTGTATATGTGCTATTCATTATTAGTTCATTTTAACTAATGTAGTTAACTAATGTTAACTAACGAACCTTATTGTAAAGTGTTACCATATGCACATTGAGAAAGCAAATCAATGACTTATAAGTAATTAAAAAATAATATAAATGTAACTATAACTGTTCTTGTACTGTATGGGTCTTAATGAGTCTTTATAAGTAAGCAATAAGGTATGAGAGGCTTTGCTGTATCGTGAATAAGTAACAGATAAAGGGCGCTGTTAGGCACGACGCAAAGCAGAGCGACTCCTTCAGCCGTTACTTATTCACGATACAGCTCTTGCCTCTCATGCCTTATTGCTTTTATAAAACAGTTATAACACAATAAAATATGTATTAGTGCAACTTTCATGAAGTAAAATCACTAAAAGCCTTCCTTCCGCTGAAAAAAATAGTCCCTGACCATGAACAGCAACAACGTTGCAATGTGTAACATGCATGAAAGCTCAAATAAAAACAACACAGGAACTGCAGTGTTGTGCAGTTATAAATAGCCGTGTTATATCATGAATAAAGCACAGCTATTGACCAATCAGAATCAAGGATTGGAACGAACCATTTTATAAATATATATTTATAGAATAGCAATACTTATAAATTGCATAGTCTTCATATAAAGTGTTACTATATTTTTTCCCAGAACTGAAGTATGTGCATCAGTGAAGTTATTCGCATGTACTGTAGATATCTTTGTATTTGTCTAACAGCGTGTCTGTATTTGTCTAACAGTGATCTGGTGTATTGTGGGGTTTATGACAACGCCCTGGATAATGACAACTACAACTGTGCAAAAGGATTCAATTATCACCAAGGACCTGTAAGTATATTTTTGAATCATCTCAGATGTGCAAGCCACATTGTATTTTTTAAACCGTGCACATTTAATCATTCGTTTTCAGGAATGGCTGTGGCCAGTTGGATACTTCTTACGAGCCAAACTTTATTTCGCTAAGAAAATGGGCCAAGAGAAGTACAACGAAAGTGTGTTCCTGGTGAAGAATGTTCTGTCTAGGCTTTATACCCATTTAGAAAGGTATTCCAGATCTCACACACTAACAAAAATGGTTGTATTTCTTGTGAAATTGTTGTAATCTACCGGAGATTGAGTTTAATAATTAAGTATTTGAGTTATTTGCACAGTATACAGCAGCTCATACACTCTCAGAAAAAAAGGTACAAAAGCTGTCACTGGGGCTGTATCTTTTCAAAAGGTACACTTTTGTACCCAAAGGCTGCATATTGGTACCTTAGTGGTACATTTTAGCACCTAAAATGTACATATTAACACCTAAAATGTACATATTAGCACCTAAAATGTACATATTAGCTCCTGAAATGTACATATTAACACTTAAAATGTATATATTAGCACCTAAAATGGACATATTAGCTCCTGAAATGTACATATTAACACTTAAAATGTACATATTAACACCTAAAATGTACATATTAGCACCTAAAATGGACATATTAGCTCCAGAAATGTACATATTAACACTTAAAATGTACATATTAGCACCTAAAATGGACATATTAGCTCCTGAAATGTACATATTAACACCTAAAATGGACATATTAGCTCCTGAAATGTACATATTAACACTTAAAATGTACATATTAGGACCTAAAATGGACATATTAGCTCCTGAAATGTACATATTAACACCTAAAATGTACGTATTAACACCTAAAATGTACATATTAGGACCTAAAATGGACATATTAGCTCATGAAATGTACATATTAACACTTAAAATGTACATATTAGGACCTAAAATTGACATATTAGCTCCTGAAATGTACATATTAACACTTAAAATGTACATATTAGGACCTAAAATTGACATATTAGCTCCTGAAATGTACATATTAACACTTAAAATGTGCATATTAGCACCTAAAATGTATATATTAACACCTAAAATGTACATTTTAGGACCTAAAATGGACATATTAGCTCATGAAATGTACATATTAACACTTTAAATGTACATATTAGCACCTAAAATGTACATATTAACACCTAAAATGTACATAAAAGCACCTGAAATGTACATATTAACACCTAAAATGTACATATTAGCACCTAAAATGTACATATTAACACCTAAAATGTACATATAAGCACCTGAAATGTACATAATATCACCTAAAATGGACAAAAGTTTACCTTTGAAAAGGTACAGCCCCAGTGATAGCTTTTGTACCTTTTTTTCTGAGAGTGTAGTCATATCTATATGTTGCCTATTGTTCTAGATCACCTTGGAAGGGTTTACCTGAGCTGACCAATGAAAACGGACAGTACTGCCCATTCAGTTGTGAAACACAGGCCTGGTCTATCGCCACTGTTCTGGAGGCCCTCTATGATCTATGATTATGTCAAGGACCTTGAAGATCTCATGTTCTACTTTCCACCTAACTGAGAAGTTCAAAGGACATTATTTTACATTCACAACCTTGTCCAGACACAAATGTGTGCTGCTACTGTTACTATAGTGTTTGGAAGAAATGGAAATACTTATTATGTTGATTGCGCCAACTCATTTTAGAGACCTTTTTGTCATGTTTACATTCTTATTAGTGACTACCAGCATATTCAGATTGGGTTTGTTGGTTAAGAGACAGATTTATCCCCTTTTGTGATTATTAAAACGCATCTAATGATCCCTCAAGAAAGAATAGATTCCTTACCTCAAAATAGAACTGGTCCTTTACTTCATTGTTTAAATTTATATAAACAAAATCTTAAACCTATAAAAACAGATCATAATTTTGATCAGCAATATGGGCGGTCTTTTCCAAGGGCAACAAAAGCTTGTTCGCTTTCATGAACACAACACACTACATCATCATAAGATGACATACCGTACATATTTTAGTCTCACTACGTGCATTACAGAGCAGATACACCAGTCTCGGGTTATTTTTAGTCTCAGCTTTGATCTAACAATCCATGTCACGTGTAATTTTAACTCTCTATGGTACAATGTTGGCTTTCTAACCGTGATCTATCTTGCTCTCAGAAGCAAAACACATTGTATGCTTAGAATTTGCTAAGTTTTTCTGTTTTCTGGGTCGCCCTTACATGGAAAATACATGCTGATTTAGAAATTCAAATATTTCTGTACATTTCTTCTGCATCTGATTTCCCCCTGTCTTAGACATTGAAAGATCAATTTTGCTTACAGTAGTTTTAAAAACACTGCAACTATATAAAATATTTACACTGAATTACAGTAATGCAATTTCACTGGCGATTTTTGTCAATTACAATAGCATCCGTTATATTATTGCTGTTAAACTTGTGCTATGTTTAATGGAAAGGACATACAGTAAAGAGGAGTGATCACTTTATAGAACGATCAGCGAAGAATAAATAATGATTCATTCAACATTTAGGAGTTTGAAATGTATGTCAATCTTCACAAGAAAAATGAACTTGATTTGTGGTGAAATTGGGCATTGATAAATTAGTACAATTTCTCAAACTGTTTCCCTGTTTTTATTATTTCTGTTAAAAATGCTGCATTATATTACATCATTACAACACAAGATCCATATGGAACAGTGAATCTCAACTGGGAAATAACATAAATTGATATAATTTATTACATAAATACATAGCCTATATAAAACATATATTGTTTTATTTAAATAATTTCATTTAATGAATGCATTTTTCTGTCTTCTTTTTGCTCTGAAGAAAAATATATTCATATGCATTTTTTACTACATTGTGCAGCCTCAGCAAACAAACCGTCAATTGTCAGCAAATCAGAAAAAACTGATTTTTTGAAAAAACTTTTTTTTTCATGTATTCTTCAAACAGTTGGAGGCTAGTCAAATTATGCATCTGGAGAACTTAAGAAAACAATCTAGTTACTTGTTAAGAGTAATCATCCCTTGTGTCATGGACATTGGACATTTTTCTCTTTTTCAGTTTTGTTTTTCCAATCATTTTGCCCGTGTTAATGCCAACTGAATTGCCACAAGTGTGTATTTTTATTGGAATTGTATTATTTCACCCCATCGAAAAATGAATTTATTTAACACGTACACTCGGACCTTATGAGGACAAAAATGCCCCATTGAAATCCACAGCTAGTAAACAACATAAATTGTTGTAGAAACTCAGGATCTCATGATCGCCCACTGTTGCAGTACGTCAGCGTTTACCTATCCAGGTAAAGCCCTGCCACAATGACTTTACACTATTTGCAGAGAAGTGGCTGGAGTTTTGACCGCGAGCACACAGCCACACACACACACACACACACACACATACACATGGTTTGAGCCAAAACAAAGACAAGAATATCCTCGCCCACCAAATTTCCAAAGGTTGTTGTTTTTATCCATTTATTTTATTTCTCTCTTTTCTTCCCCGTCTTTGTTTATTACTCTCGACGAGGACTTTATTACTTACAGTGAGTTTCTAAATCTCCTCAGATGTTGCTGTGTGTTCTCCTGGCGTGTGTTGGGGTCGTGCAGTGTTATCCTAATGGACAGGTCAGCGGATCGTGTGGATCTTTGATGCCTGTTCACGGGTCTAGCGGTCAGACCAGCGCTCCTCCGTTCACAGTTACTGCTGACAAGACCACCTTTAAAGAGGGAGATGAAATCACAGGTGAGGCTGATATGTGTTATGTAGGACATAACATTTACTTACAAGCTTGTACAGCTTTTGGGGGATTCATATGTTGACGAACAGTTTATTTTATTTTGTAGGCATATACCGTAAAACATAGCCGTACTATAGCCTAGCGACTATTGTAGCCTATATTTAGCCTGACATTTTAAAAATTATTATTAAACCAGAATGTCTATATTTCAGACATTAAAGAAATACTTGACCACTGAATGCGGTTTGACCAACCAGAATCAGTTTCAGAATCCGTTATTGTTTATATCAAATAAATAATATTGGCTACAACATTTATAACACTTACAATTTGAATTGTTAAGTTTATTTTTTTTTACTAAAATAACTTCTCCTTAATTTATTTTTTGTTAACTTTAGTTACAACTTTATTGTTAACTTTTATTTAACAATGAATCGTAGGCCTACTTCTGCATTAACAAATGCGAACAAATGCGAACTCGTCACCTGACTGACGTTAAAGGTAAAGCGTCAGTTGTATGACGACCCGGATAGTCATCTACCGACGTTTAAGGGGGCCCTAAAAAGTCGTATATTGACGAATGGTCAAAAGACGTCCCAAAACGTCAGTTATATCACGAATTGGGATGAGACTGTGTTAACCATATTGTAAAGTAAAGTGTTACTATATTTAAAGGGTTAGTTCACCCAACAATTTTACTTACCCTTGTTTATACCAAGTCTTTAATTCATCTTCGTAACATATCTTTTAATGAAATCTGAGAGATTCATGTCCCTCCATTGACAGCTACACTACCACTTTGACACTTCCAAAAGTTCATAAAGAGATTGCTAAACTAATCCATTTATCCAATACATTTTCTGAAGAAACACGGTCATTTTATATGATAAACAGATTTAATTTAAGCTTTTTTCACACATAAACATTCATCAATGCACACATCAGTTATGGTAAAGGGAAGCTGAAGAATGTTTGCTTGATGTGTGAGAAAATTTGGACTAAACCGCTCCGTTAATATGGATTCGTTTTTTGGATTAGAACTTTTTGAAGGGTTATAGTGGTAGTTGCGTAGATGTCAATGGAGGGATAGAAAGCTCTCAGATTTCATCAAGATCTTCTTGTGTTCTGAAGATGAACACAAGACTTTTAGGTTTGGAAATTCACTGATCCCTTTAACCTAACTTATAAAATAACTAATATTAAGTGTTATACTGTATATTATAGATACATACACTATAATATTTAATATGCAATACATGTTAAATCGCCTAATGCATTCACAATCCATACTACAATAATACTATACTACACAATACTATACTATTCAATTATGACTGCCTATCATGGACTATGTTAAATCACTAATAATTAAAAAAAAAAAAACATGATCATATCATAGTCATAAATCAGTTTATCTATGCTAGTCCAGGGTTTGTCTGTATCTAAGGAAATTCCACTGAACTGTTTCTTCCTTTTCAGTATCTTTAAAAGCACAACCAGGAGAGTTTGAAGGGTTTATGTTACAAGCATTTCTAGTTGGATCGGACTAGTTCCATTGGCACTTTTACTGTGATGAACAGCGCAGCACAGGGCCTCACCTGCAATAGCGTGGCTGTGAGTTTTTCTACAATATATTTGATTACATTACTTGCTTCCATTAATAATAATTATAAACTACACTCAAAAATAATAATTGTTTTTTGACTTGAAAAGTTTTTGTTTTCTTTCTTTTAAGCTCTATGTAATTATGTCTCAACTTAACTGTACAAAATCTAAGTAAAAAATTCTTACATCCAGAGGGTGGCAGTATAGTGCAAGCCAACTGCCATTTTGCCCAAACTTAAGTTGATTGAGTTCAATCTGCTTAAATATGGGTGCACAATTTAAATGTACTTAATCCGTTTGTGTTGGATTACATGATTGATCTGTGTTGCATTAACTGAAACTAGATGGTACTTGTTAGTTCCCAGCATGCTTTCGCACATGGTTGAATTAAGAGAGAATAAATGTTAAAATTAAGTGTTATTTTATGTTTTTTTTTTTTGGAGAATTTTAAAAAGGGGAAGATTTGATAGTGTACCTGATGACAAAAAATAAAATAATAATTAAAGCCAACATATTTTTTTTTTGAGTGTAGTATGGAATGACATTGATGTATTTTTTAATTATTTTTTTTTAAAATAAAAGCATTGACATGTATTATATTATATTATTCAGAATAGAGCAGTTTCTCACACAAGTAACTCTGTAGAATTCAGTGCAAGCTAAATGGACGGCCCCTATATCTGGACAGCTTGGCAATATGAGTTCAGGTATACATTTTCATGTGTCATTAAATTAATTGATTTATAATTTGTATGATGGTATTTACTTAGTGTGATTTTGAATTGATTTTTTTTCTTCAGAGCAACATTTGTTTAAAGTAAAAAAACCTTTGGGTTGGTGTCAAGAGCTCTGCTGTTGTGTAATAATGGTACACGGAACCACTGCTACTGTAGCTCCGAACTGTAAGTTTTACACCTACTCCTACAAAAACATGAAATCTAGATATATGCCGACTCTGTCTCCGTTGTTCTTATATTCAGCACAAATTCAATTTCTCTGTTCATTTCAGGTTCCATCAAACCCTGATTGTGGGAAAACCAAAGTCTGCTTCAGTCAGCCTAGCAACTGTGACCCAACTACCAGCACAGACTGTCACTTCATGGCAGTTCAGACATCATCTAACCAATCTGAAATGACCATCGAATGTTTGGCCAGGCCGATGGATATGTCGCCATTGGGTTTTCAGATGACCAGAACATGGTACATACTCTTATACTTGCTCATGATATATCAGCAGGCCCAAAAGTAATATGCAGACCTTTTCTACTTAATTTAACCCCTAAAGTGTCACCCTTTTTTTTTGAATATAGATGAGAAAATGCACATTTCGAACTTAAATGGTTGTAATTCAAGAATGCTTTGGAATATAGACGTAAGATTGGTCTCGTTTTAAAGAAGACATTTGGGAATTTTTTTGTAGAAGTGAAATAAATTAAGAATGTGAAACAGAAAAAAAGTTATAGAAGTTTGAGTTTATGAAAATGTACAATATAAAAAAAATAATTATTCATATTTTATATAAAATATATATTTTCAAAACCTGGGCAACTCTAAAACTGCAAAAAAAAAAAAAAAAAAATCAAAGCCAAAAATCTGATAAGTTGTGTTTCAAATTTTAGGTTGATATCTCAAAAAATGAGCTTTCAGTGAGATTTTGTTTGGGCGTATTACCAAACCTTTTCACTAGATGACAACCAGACTCCATTACTGCCCATATAAGGGCGCCTACATTTACATATGAAATAATAATTATTATAATTATAAAATAATTGAATGGAGGCTATCATTTGAACTCTTGGCATGAAAATAAACAGGTTTCTACCCTTCTTTCATGATTTTTCATGTTCATCACAATTTCAAAATAAAAGTCTAAACACGCTTAGAGTATGAAAATATTATTGTTGCAAATTGATAAATTACGGCTCCTCTGTAATATATTTTGAAAATACATATATATTCAAATGATATATAGTTTGTCAAGATTAGTTTAGGTTTAGTATAGGATAATACTGTTTTAAAAATGAAATGGATTTGGGCCCGTGACACTTAAGGGGTTAAATGTGTAGAATGTGAAGAACTTTGGGAGTGATGGGTGTTACTGTGACTGTAAACATGTCACCATGTCAGCCATTTTATATTTCACCTGAAACATGAGATGCATCTGCTGAATCTTTTCTGGAGGACTACATCTGTCAGCACTGACTCATCATTGTGCAATGCTCAGCAAACCCAAAATTTATTGTTTTTATATTTTTCTAGGAACAATGAGACAACATGATGTTCATATGGGTTTAAGGAGCGTTTTGTTTGTATTACCAGGGCAATGACGACATCTACATCTGTGGTAAGAACAGCAATGGCTTCCTCCAAGTGCAACACGCTTATTCCACAGGAAGAGTGACTCCAAATATTCTCTCACTGGTATAGTTCACTTCCATTCCTCTATAGTGTGCCACCATTTCTAACTGTTGTTTCATAAAATATCATCACTCACATATATATTCTGCCTGATTTACAGGGGAATGTGACTAATATCAAGACAGCGTTGACGAATGGAAATATCAATTGTTCTTTTACTTCTCGTAATGCCATCAGCACAGGAAGTAGAGCAATGTCCACTAGCCAGTACTACCTCATGATTGTTTCCGGACCCTCCAATCAAGGTCAGTGGTTTCGAACCTGATTTCAAAATCTATATGTTGTGTAAAATCAAAGATTAGAACACAAACTGCCAAATGTAATTCAGTGTTATTTTAGTATAATTCTATACCATTATAGTATTTTATATTTTCTGTTTCATTGTTATATTTAGATTTAATTTTTAATAATGTTTGTGCTTTTGTAATTTTATTACTTTTTTAAATGTTTCTTTGGCTGGAAAAAAGGGGTCCAATTTTCACTATTATTTGCTTATTAGCATGCATTTTACTTGGATATTGACTGTTTATTGGTACTTATAAAGCACATATTAATGAAAAGCACACTTATTCTACATCCTGACCCTACCCAATACCTAAATGTTACAACTACTATTAAAAAGCAGCAAAAGTAATAGTTAATAGTGAGAATTGGAGTAATTTTCAGTAATTTTAGCTCTGATTTTAGTTGCCAATGTAACATTTTTATGTAACATGTCTAATATTTTTTGTGTCATATTTATATTTTATTTTAGTTCAGCTTTAAAGAAAGGAAAATAATTTTTTATAAGTTGTTTTAAATCAATAACAATACTTATCTAATGCTTTCATTCTGCTTTAATATGCCAAAAGTGATAGTCCTACAGAAAAATGAAGAGTGTCATCTTATACTCACCCTCATGCTGTTTTAAACTCAAAAGACTTTTGTTCTTCCATGAAACACAAATCAAGATATTTAGCAGAATTCGAATTTACGGAAGGTGAGATTGTCAGTGAATAACAAATATTCCTCACAGAAGGCTGTCAGAAGCTTGACTTTTTGAACTTGACTGTCTCTCTAGTCAGCGTGTGCTTTCATTGTATGCACAAGAGTGGCATAAACATATTTTGTGTTTTCTGGAAAGAAAAAAAGCCAGTTGTTTGAAACAGTGTGATGGAGAGTAAATGATGAATGCATATTATGTCCTTTCACTGAAGAATTACGTTAATTTCTAGGTAACATCCAGTTCCACCCAACCAAATATGTCAGTAGCACCAAGGCTGATTTGCTGAATCCATCCTTGGTCAGCGCAAACAGTGAAGAATTCCCAGCAATCGTTAAAGCCCACGGTGAGTACATCATGAAACGCTGCCATTGGATCCAGATTAGAGCCTCACATCAGTGTATCTGTGGTCCTAATGCTACTGATCTGGTTCAGGTGCCCTGATGTTAATCGCCTGGATGACCAGGGCAGTATAGGGATGATGATTGCACGCTATTTAAAGGGAGTTGCCAAGGGCCAAGCTTTAGGCGGGAAGATTTCTGGTTTCTGGTGAGTCTTTATCTGTTTCTACATTGGTTGCCATATTAATCACCTTCACAATCATCAACAATGCCAAGAGGCAAAAAACAGAGAAGTATAGCTGTCAGTGTGTAAAGAAAATAATAATATTGCTTCTCTTGTTCACATTTTACCCATAATTCAAATCACATGTGGATTTAGGCTGTATGCATTTGGCTTTTATCCAACTGCATTCAAGCTATACATTTTATTTTAAGCTCATGCATTCCCTGGGAATCAAACCCATGACCTAGGCGTTGTTAGCACTGTTAAACTCTAAGGCCATTGCACACTGAGTCCGAAATTTTCATATGCGTTTTTTCATATTCGTGATTCGGTGGCTCTGAGTTGTCGAAACACCATTCAAACTGCTTGCTACGGATTAAAAAACGGTGAAAATCGAACCTGGTTTGATTTTTTTCGGAGGCAGTGTGCAAGCGTCATTGACATAACGTGAGGTCGTATTTATTTTTTTAACGTGCGGAAATTTCGTACAAATTTTGCAAGGGCCTTTATGCTTAAAGGGGACCTATTATGCATTTTTTCAAAGTCCTGATTTTGTTTTTGGTTACTACTAGAACAGGTTTTAACTTCATATTTTAAATTGTTGGAGCATTGTCCTCTGATTGGTCAACCACATCTGGCATGTTTCGGAAATGTCGTCCCCCTTATCATAACAGCGAGTTTCAACACGGTACTATTAGAACTCGACCAGACCTCGCCCTTGTTTTGTGTGCCAGGAGAAAACTCAGAGACTACAATAGCTTGTTTTCACGTGACGTCACGCCACTGCGTTGCCATGGCGCGAAACGCAGATGGAGGGCAGGACTTGAATTTCTATATTAGGAAGCACTAACACACTCAAATGCCTATGTTTTTGCGTCGTTTATGGTTGCTCAAATCGATCAAACCACGAAGAGTTTTTATCGTGTGCCAAAAGTTGTTAATACAAGAAATTGACAGAAAAACACCAGTAAAAAAATGCCTTGTAAACCTAACTTACGTCTGCGGTCAAGAGGATCCGAATGGGAAAATGCCCGTGTGTTTGTAGTGTGCAGTGATCACTTTGTCAAATGTGAGTTAATACATTATTTATGTGGCTTATAATTACATTATTCAGGTGTTTAAATACACTTATGTGGCTGTTTGTGTAACGGACCAGTTTCCGAACTTTGTAAAGTCAAAGCATGTCTGTAAGACGAGTTAGTTGCTGATATCTACAGCCTCGATGGCAGGCAAATCTCTCAATTCGGTTGAAAATCGTTCCTCTTCATAACGCAAGGATCACGTCCAACATATGTTTCCATTTTCTGTTTATATATTTCTCTTGTAATAATGTCTAAAGTAGTACAGTACGGATTTTCCTCCATTGCGCTCTTCACTCCTTGCCCTCCATCTGCAGTCCGCACGTAAACACAATCACGTGACTGCAAAAAAACACCTATAGAGGGAATGCATTGACAACACTTTCCCGCCGAACAATCCCCCTCAGCCTGACTGAGTGGCAAAAGATCTGCTGTGTGACTGGATTTAATAGGGGAAACTGTGAAAATGCGACTAAAACGAACAATTTTATCAATTTAAACTAAATGTTGGACTCAATATAGTGTTCCTTACAACTTACTAAAGATCCAGTGATCCATGGATATTGACATGCAGCCAGGAATTGTGTCGCCTGACATTTATGTTTGCCTGATTTCGACGCGGGGAAATAAAAGCAATATAGACGGTAAACATAAAGCAAATTTGCCTGTGAACGCTTTATATAAATACAATGAAGGTCTAAATCCAGGTGATCACTTATATCAGTGTTATATATAGCCTATATATCATCATATCGTCCAGCCATAAAACTTTATAGTTTTTTTTTGGTCAGTGTTTATTAAGAAACATTCAATAATGCAGAATATGCAATGATAAATATCTAAGTGATGAGTTGTTCATATATATATAACAATACAAAATATATGGGTATGGTTTACAGCTAAATTCAGCATATTGACACAAATGATAACTGCAAATCCAGTTATTTCCAGTTGTTTCTGTGAATTCTGTGATTCATTTGCTCCTCTTTCTACAGCAGTCTGTAAAAATATACCTCCGATTTTTTGTCAAATCTAGTTGTACAGTCAATCGCAAAGCTTTTTCCCACTTTATATGAGTTGTGTTTGTTTTTTGCGCATTCACGCTGGAAACATATACAGCCGCTCAGTCAAAAAAAAAAGCTAAACAAAGCCATGCGGGCCCCTTTATCTAACTCGTCATCTCATTTGTAAAGTGATTTACATGATATGTTGACACATCTGTTTTATCAGCATGACAGTGGGAAAATTCTTTGATAAATGCTTTGCAGTAATACGTAAGTGTGCAGTTATTGCAAGCAAGATAAGATAAGAAGCAAGTTATGGTGTGTGAACGTCACTTGCCATTAACAATCTTTTATTGCATTATATAACGCTTACAGCAATATAACTTTTATACGACAGATCTATAAATGCAAAGATAATATCGAGTAACTTGCGTTTCAGCACAACAAAGTGCCGAAGTGATGACGTCACTTTGTAGGGCAACTCGGAAGCTAGCGGCGCATGGGTTCCCTCCGATCGAAAAGCTATGCATTTTTTTCCCGTAGACTTTCAGAAAATCGCAAAAAATAAGATCTGTGTTCAACTAAGAGTTGTGACCCTTACACGTTTTGTCTATCAAGATAATCTTATTCAAGTTAATCCAAAATGTATACATTTTGAAGCCTATATAAAGTTGAATAAAAAACACAAGCAGACACAATAAATTTTAACCCTCAGGTGCTCTTCGTTTCGGAGTCACACTTGTTATCTTCCCGGTCAAAAGTGACCGGACACCTAAAAATGAAACTTTCTCCATCCCAGTAAAACCAATGCAATTTATTTTTGTTCTATAATATTTATTCTTTTTAATTTAGTATTTTGAGACAATTTAATTGAATTTATTAATATTTATGCAATATTTATGGTTTATTTTTGCCATGGAAAAATATATATATTTTTCTATATATATATATTTTTAATATCAAAAAAATATTAATGCAGTATTTTAGTTTAATATAGAGTCTAGGCCTTCAGAAAAAAAAAATATTTGAAGAAAATTAGCACCATCTGGCTACAGTATAGAGAAAAAGCGATAGAATCATGGTGTAACCACTAGATATCATGTACAGCTCTCTATGGAGAGGCATGTGAATTCCCCAGCTGTTTATGAACACATTGTTTTGTTGTTGTTGTTGGTGGATTTGAATATATAGTTGAAACAATCTCAAAAACTATTTCTTATTAAACAAAATGACAAAAAACAAAAATTCACAATTTTTTTTTCATTTTTTTACAATTTCCCATTCATTTCCTATGGAGGGCATTTTTGACCAAAGACCACAAGTGTGACAATTTTTTTAAGACCACTTAGCATGCTCAGATCATGACCTAATTTTTTGTGTGTGTTCACATACATAATGTCATAAAAGTCACCAAGTTTCGTAACGTTGCGATGAAGCTGTGATTTTTAAAATTTCAAAACAAAAAACATTCCTGGCTCAGAAATGACCGAAAAGAGCACCTGAGGGTTAAAAAAACAGATCAAAACGTGAAAATATTTAGAGGCTTCGTTCACCACAAACCTGATTTCAGGCGATTTAGCAAAAACCCATTGAAAAATCCCATAGGCTTTAGAGTGACGTGATATCTTCGGCACTCTATATCAGCACTCTAAAATAAATCTACTGTAGCTAATGTACGTTGAAAACATTTATTTGAAATACATTTTCATTTTGATTGTACAAAGACTTGTTTGAATGCATTATGTAATGCTGTTAAAAACATAACCAAATGATTGAAAATAACTAAATATGATTTATTTGTTGTTCCACAGGCCCACGTGTCTCTGATGATCCTGTCAGTCATAGCCACAGCCATTGCATTTATACTGGTGTTTTCGTATGCGCAGGATTGGGCTGGGGTGAATGACACACACACACACGTTCATTTTTTTAATGTTTTTGAAAGAAGTGTCTTATGCTCAACAAGACTGTGTATATTTGATTTTAAAAAAACACAGTAAAAACAGCAAAATTGTGAAATAGTACAACTATTTTCTATATTAATATATTGTCAAATGTAATTTATTTCTGTAGTTGAAAAGCTGAATTTTAAGCATCATTTCTCCAGTCTTCAGGGTCACATGATCCTTCAGAAATCATTCTAATATGATGATTTGCTGCTGAGCCACATTGTTATAGGAATAGTGGAATATATATCATTTTGTGGCTGGTTGCTTGAAAAACAGGAACGCCACAACATGATAACAGACACTTCAGTAAATGAAATGACATTAAATTTGAATAATTGGCAGTAAAAACATGCAGTGAAAACACTTCCACACAGTTATAGTATATGAGATATATCCATATAAATATATAAATAAATCTGTGTTTTGTGCTGACCTGCTGTGATCTGTGTGTAGGGAGCTCATCCTGTCCTGGGCTGTATAGTGATGGTCCTCAGTCTGATTCAGCCCATAGTCGCTGCGTTCCGTTGTGAGCCGCAGGATGAGCGGTGGAAGACTCTCTTCTCTAATGCAGATATAGGACATGGAAAGGCATGGGTCACGCATTATTATTTAATCTGATGGTTTTTCTTTGCAGGAGGTTTATTTTCAACTGGGCCCATTCCTTTATTGCTTTAGCTATCAAAGTCCTTGCAGGTATGACCACAACTTTATTATCTTAATCAACATCTTCCATTTCCTCAGATGAAAACGATGTCTGTTTTAATTCTGTGACAGTTGCTGCAATTTTCACTGGTCTGGAACTGTTTGAAGAATATAAGACGGATGGATGGATGATGAAAGTTATGGGAGGATTTATTACCTGGGAGGCTCTGATATACATTCTTCAAGATCTTAACTTTTGCGCCAAGAAAAAAGGTAATGCTGCATTCTCACTGGGAAAGTTACTTGAAAATACCTAGAGTTTTTTTGTATTTTAGGGCTGTCAAACGATTAATCGCGAATAATTTTTATTGTGACGATTTATCACGATAAAAGTTTGTGTTTACATAATATATGTGGGTGCACTGTGTGTAATCAATATATATAAATACACACACATGCTTGTATATATTTAAGAAATATTTTCATGTATATACTGTATATGGATTTATATATTATTTATATTATAAATATAAATATTTTATTTATAAATAATATTTTTTTTCTTAAATATACATGCATGTGTGTCTATTTATATATATACAAAATAATTATACACAGTGCACCGACATATATTATGTAAACACAAACTTTTATTTTGGATGCGATTAATCGCGATGAATCGTTTGAAAGCCCTAATTTATTTATTTATTTTTATACACTACTTTACCTTTTAGAAGTTTAGGGTTGGTAAATTTTTTTGAAAGAAGTCTCTTCTGCTCACCAAGGCTGCATTTTATTTGATCACAATTACTGTAAAAACAATAATATTGTGAAAAATTATTACATTTTAATTTCAATTTTAGTATAGTTTTAAAATGTAATTTATTCCTGTGATGCAAAGCTGAATTGTCATTCATTACTTCAGTCTTAGTGTCACATGATCCTTCGGAAATCATTCTAATATGATTTACTCCTCAAGAAACATTTCTTATTATTAGCAATGTAAAAAACAGTGAAATTCTTTGATGAATAGAAAGTTCAAAAGAATAGAATTTATTTGAAATTGTGTAACTTTATAAATATTTTTACTGCCACTTTTGATAACTTTTATTTATTGTATCCTTAGTGAATAGTAATTTCTTTAATACAAAAAAAAAATAATAATAATCGAAATCTTACTGACCCCAAACTTTTGAACAGTAGTTTATATTTATTTATGTATATAATGTTATTTCCACTTTTTCTAGGAATTACGCTCTTTAGAAATGATTATCTGAAAATGTATTATTTAAACAATCTAATGCATAAAAAGGTTAATTTCACCCATGTCATTTTATTTTTAGATTCTGATATTTGCAGCTTTGGATCGGTAAGTCCAACTTTAAGACATATCATATATGATCACTTCTGTAGACTACATAAATAAAAGGTGATTTCATGTTTTAAAGTAATATTTTTGTTTTATTTTTGTTAGATGAAACCTGAAATAGTCCTGCTTATGGTGTTTTTGTTGGGAAACCTGGCCTTCTTGATAGCACTTCTTGTTGGAATAGGGACGACTTTAAGTTCACCCAATATGCATCGGCTTTTCTCACTGGTTGAAGCAATTTTTTGACACTATCATTGTATAAGTGATAGTTTTACTGTATATACATATATATATCATATGATCCCAGAAGTATCTCTACACAATTCTTTGTAATTTGTTTAGTTAATATTACAATCTTTCTTTGCTAATACCAATTATAGATTCACCATTGTGCCTTTGAGTGTAAGGAATGTGCGAGTTGCTATTAGGAGAATGTTCTTGCAGTGACTCTTGGTTGCTCACTGAGATTGAATATCAATAGTGTAATCACCTCGGTCTCTGCAGAGGTCAGAAAACAAGTCATCCAACTTTACAAATGACTTTATTAACTGTACAAGTTAATAAATAAATATTTTAACTAAGTATTTTTATATATTTTTATATATAGAGAGAGATTATATTGTGATTGTAACTTAAGTGTACATCCACTAGATGGCAGTGTCATGACAGGTCTTTTTAAACAACCATGTGACATTTTGTTGTGCATTCAGGCTATTTAAGGGATGAATTTGAACTCTCCGATATTTATTTCCATTAATGAATGAACCATATTTGTTTACTTTTTGGATTAATAATTGCTGATTTGCTCACGCTAAAATGTAAATGAATGAATGAATGAATGAATGATATTAACTGAATGGCTAGTTAAAGTGGACCAATCCATTAGTCACATGGATCATAGAAATCAGGTGTTGACAACCCTCTTTTTAAAATTGTTTTCCCATGTGTTTAATTTAATAAATTGAATTAAGTTTCTAAAGAGCCTAACTGTGTTAGCATCAATTTGCTTCTTTTATGTGGCATATTTCTGAGAAAAACAATATAAGAAAAAACTGGAAATAGATTTGAACCATTATGAATAAAGTGTTAAAAGTGTCTCAGGAGGATTTGATGATGTCAGCAAAAATAAAGATAATTTCAGAGGCGGAGAGAAAAGCTGTTCCATTTTCTTGAAAAATTGTGAAAACTATTTAATATGTAAAAAAAAAAACATGCACTGATAAATTGTTTGCATTAAACACAGAAATGTGTGTTGTAAACAGTATCAATTTTGAACAATTTATGCCTTCACTTTTCCTCCCCGTCTTGATCCTAGACTCCTAGTTACAGCATGGGTTGATGCTCATATAACACACAGAGCGTGGTGTTCTGGTGTTGATTTAGCAGCTGCTTGGCTTTTATCTTTTACAGTGTTGTGCCTCATGGTTCTTGCTGTTTCAGCACAGGCCTCCTGGTGTTTGGCTGGTAAACGTGGAGGGCAGTCGTGGCACTGAGGAAACACACAGGAAAAAAGCGCAATACTAGCAGTCTGATGTGTGCCCGATTCACAGGCCCACTGAGTCGGGGTCACAGGCCGGCCTTTTAACTTGCTTTGATTCCGTCTCCTCTTTCAAATTCACCACAACAATAATATTTCATATTGGTAACTTTCTCGGTTGCGAAACAAAGACTATGACAGTTTTGTCTAAATCATGAAGTGATATTATTGCCAATCTTATATATCTGTACCGGTGTTACATTAGCCCACTTTTATATATATATATATATATATATATATATATATACAACACACACACACACACACACACACACACACACACACATATATATATATATATATATATATATATATATATATATATATATACATAATATTTTTGCTTTTATTTTTACGGTATGTTTTAATTTGTTTAATGTTTAGTTTAGTCCTATTTTTATTTTTACATTTTATTTTTTATTTTTATTTATTTATCATTTATTCCCATTTAGTCATCTTAGAGCTTCAAATTCAACTTATCTTTTTTTACTTAATTTAAATTTTACAATATACTCGTCTTCTACCGTTATACAACATAACCGGATACAAAATCTTGTGCTTTCGGATTTTTGCCAGATGAAAACCTGATAAACTGCTTTTGAAATAATTTATCTCTAAACGAAAATAACGCATCTCAGCGACGTTTTGGTCACCCGCCCTTGAAAAGCAGTGGACGTGGTTAAGCAAGGTCAATTTTGAGCTTTTGTCCATGATTTATTTCCATAAATTTCATTAAAGCGACATGACGGAAAAATTTAAAGGATGTTTTCATCAATAGACAAAAACCTGTATAATAAAAGAACACTGCAAGCAGTGCATATCTTGTTATGAATAGCCTATATTTGTGCCTATATTAGAATTGAGTAATAATGAATTAAATTATTTCTTAAATGTTAACCATTTAAAATGAGTAAACAAAAAATTAAACAAAAATATCTAAATAACAGACAGATGTCAAAGATTAATTATGAACTCTTTATTTTATATTGCCAACATTGAAGACACCTGATGCTAACAAGCAGAATCACTGAAGGATAAAACCGTCATTTTAAAACAAACCTAAAACAAACACTGATCACCATAACGGTGACTTAAATTTACTTAAAACAAAAATGTTGTACTCATTTTAAATTGTTAACTTTTAAGGAAATTATTTGATTAATTATTACTCAATTCTAATTTGTTAAATTGAATTTATAATATTGTTTGTAATCTGTTGACACAATTATTATTATTTTTTTATTAAATAAAGCGCATTCATTTTTACAGTGATATGTGGATTAAGTGTTAGGAGTCATCTGAGGCTTGGTCATCTGAGCGGCCCTGTAGATGAGACTAAATGAGTCGGCCTGGTCCTGGTCTACAGAGTACACGTGCTTTGTTTTTTGCATTAAATGGGAGCAGGTGAACATGCAGGACCTGGATTTGGAAGCACAGGCTGGACAGGAGTCAGACCAAGTGGGCGTCTAAGTATATTTGGGACGCCGCACCCCAGCATGAGGTAAAGTTAACAGCCTTGACATCAATTGAAAAACCAGAGTGAAACTTTGGCCCTGCCTAATGACACAGGAGCGTCAAAACATCACACATTACAGGTAAATTATTTATCTTTACGCAATGGTTTGTGGGAGTTATTCTCATTTGAATCCCTCACTGCTTTGAAGTTACCTTGATGATGCAGTGAACTGCAGTGTGAATCATGAGAGACTGTCTGAATGATGTCCATTAGCATGAAGGGTCAGTGATCCAGAGATGCCCTCAGCAGAACTGCCCCGGGCCCCTGGACTTGAATAGAGGCAGGCTGGCGACGCCTGCAGCATGTTTCTGAAATGCTCACTATGATTTGTTAGACGTATTTCCCTAAAACAGGGGAATGTTTTTAAGTTGTTTTGGAGGATTACATCCTGCTGGTTTCCATTCATCCAAATGCAACTCAGTACGGAAACCATATTAGATTTAATGTATATTTCATCTATGTTCCAATTCCAAAAGATATTAATTTATAATCACAACATTAATCTGATATGTAAATGCACTTCTGTTCAGATATATTTCTGGCTTTTGGTGGAGATATTTTTTTCTGGGCTGCACAGATTAAACCAGTATCTGAAGTTTATCTTTGGAAATGCCTTGTTGGAGATAGGAAAAGTTGTAAAGCAAAAAAATAATCTGTTCTCCACAGGAATTCTGATCACCATTGACTTTGATTGAATGAAGAAAAGCTGGGTGAACATCCTGTCTAACATCTGTTTCTTTGTTTGACAGAAGAAAGAAAATCATACAGGTTTGGAATAAAAATAACAGAAATTTCATTTTGGTGCACACTCTCTACAGTTCAAATAAATTACTTTATTGTTTTGAAACATTTTTTGCTGAATCATTTACTGAAAACCAGTAAGTATTTTAGACTCCCAACAGAATAACTACAGCATGAGTCTGTCTGTGGTTTTGCAAGAGCCGTTTGTTCTGATGTAATGTCTGTAGCATTAGGTGTGTCTCCCCATTACTGCTGATATATGAGCAGAAATACTTTATCCCACTCTGAGATTTTAAAGATTTAGTTTCGTCCTTGCTAAAAGATACAATCTCCTGATACCATTTACAAAGTATCTACATTCAAATTGGTGATCAATTTAGGCTGTAAAACTGACCCTATTTATCATTTATTTTGTTTTCCATCAAACTGTAAATCATTAAACGGTTGTTTTTCGCCATGATAACTACACCACACAGTATGTGCCCAAATGAGATGAATGTCTGAAACTTCCTCTTGCACAAAATAAGTTTCTGTTCCTTTAACTTAACATGATTTCTATCTCTCCATATCCTCTTGTTTAGGTGAAGTTATTTAAATTCACATCACTAAACTCTCAGCCCAGTCGAAACAACAAACTACAGACACATATCTGTTGATAAAATGAAACAAATCAAGTTCCATCCCACAAACATTGGGAGCGGTGTCTTTGAAAATCTGGTAAGAACAATAATAATAAATGCATCTCTTCCACAGTGAAGCATGGTTGAAGAGCTGTCGTTGTGTGGGGAGCCTTTTATCTGCTGGTTTTGGTGAGTTACTTCACTGTGAAAAGATGCTTAATGCTTTGGAGTACATGAGAATGATGCAGAATGGCTTGCTTCCCACAAACGAAAAGTTGTTATCTAAAGAGGAATGATCAGATGTTATTTTTCAATCAAGAAATTACTTCTGCCCAAATTACAAAGACAACTAAGAAGTGGCTTGAAAACAAGTCCATTAGGCTTGTGTTTTGGCCTGGCCAGAGTCCTTATTATTGAATATTTGGTCTCACATTAAAGTCAACATTGGCGTTAACAATGAGTGGTACAACACTGACTCTTCAAGAAAGCTGTCTGTTAGTTGGGAAAGGCTATTGATGAAAGAAAGAAAGAAAGAAAGAAAGAAAGAAAGAAAGAAAGAAAGAAAGAAAGAAAGAAAGAAAGAAAGAAAGAAAGAAAGAAAGAAAGAAAGAAAGAAAGAAAGAAAGAAAGAAAGAAAGAAAGAAAGAAAGAAAGAAAGAAAGAAAGAAAGAAAGAAAGAAAGAAAGAAAGAAAGAAAGAAAGAAAGAAAGAAAGAAAGAAAGAAAGAAAGAAAGAAAGAAAGAAAGAAAGAAAGAAAGAAAGAAAGAAAGAAAGAAAGAAAGAAAGATTGGTTAGAACGAAAGAAGGATTGGTTAGAACGAAAAGAAAGAAAGATTAGTTAGAACGAAAGAAGGATTGGTTAGAACGAAAGAAGGATTGGTTAGAACGAAAGAAGGATTGGTTAGAAAGAAAGATGGTTTAGTTAGAAAGAAAGAAGGATTAGTTAGAAAGACAGAAGGATAAGTTAGAAGATATATGTATTAGTTAAAAAGAAAGATGGATTAGTTCAAAATAAAGATGGATTAGTTAGAAGAGAAGAAAGATACGTTAGAAGAAGACATATTAGTTAGAAAGAAAAGAAATATTAGTTAGAAAGAAAGATGAATTAGTTAGAAAAGAAGAATAAGTTAGAAAGATAGATGGATTAGTTAGAAAGAAAGAAAGATTAGTCTGGAAAGAAAGAAGGATTAGTTAGAAAGAATCGATCTCTGATCATCTTTCTTTCTAATCCATCTTTCTTCCATTCTCTTTCTTTCCAACTAATCCATATGTCTAACTAATCCATCTTTCTTTCTAACTATTCAATCTTTCTTACTATTCTTTCTTTTAACTTCATTTCTTTCTTTTTTTTAAAAAAAGCTATTTTTTTTCTTCCTTTCTAAATTAATCTTTGTTTTTTAAAAAAACTTTAAACTATTAAATCCTTTTTTCTTTCTTCCTTTCTAAACTAATCTTTCTTTTTTTTCTTTAAACTTTTGAAAATTTTAAGGTAATTTAAACTTCAAACTACTTTAAACTTTCTTAACTTTCTGGTCCAAACTTTCACAAGCCAACTTTAAGTTTGGCTTGACAAACTTTTTCTAGTTTCTAGTTTAAATGGTTAAGACCATTAAAAGACCACTAATTATTTTGCCTCTATTATTTCTCTCTTCTTCAGATGATTACAGGTGAGGGATCCTCCCTAGAGCCGAGCTGTACTGTGAGGCAGATGGACCAGGACAGGACAGGCAGCTCTTCTGGTGCTGAGGAGTTGGCACTCACTGTGGACTTTTTGCCAAGTAAGACATTTTCCTGAATCAACATATTTTGTTGCTAACATTCTTGTCTGGAAAAACTGAGTCCTAACCCTAACCCAATAGGAAAAGATAAGTGAAAAACACTGATGTAGAAACACCTAATAAGCCTAAACTTGACATAAACTGTAAACTTGTCCCTCAAATCTAATTGGTGTTTTGGAATGTTGATCCAGGAACATGTACTTGGTTAAACATCTCGTTCACTGGAGGGGAGTTGGCACTGCGGCCCACCTCATCTGTTTGAGGACACAGCAGGCATCAGCTTCTGGAGTGTCTTGCCTAAGTTCTTCTTTTCCTGGTTCAGATGCCCTAGAAAACGAAGGAACAACGCTTTGTTTGGACACTGGTTTTATAAGGTATTTTTCTCTTAAACAAACTATGGTAACATATGCCATACAAGATGTTACACATTTCAGCACATCTGCTTGTTTGATTTCATATTTTACACATAATTTAACACATGAGTGATAGTGATCTTTCCTCTTAAAAATAAGGTTGCAAAATGGGGTTTTCACAATGATTTCCCCAAAGAACCTTTAAATGGTAGGTCATTTTCGGAGAGGCTAGCAATAGCAAGCTTTGAAAGCATAAGATGCTAGCCTAAATGGTTTGGGTTAGGCTAGCATCACACAATCACACCTCGTCCAAAACAAATGAACGTAAATTTCGAGTCACAAACCGCTTCGGGTATTACGTCATGGGTTTCTATTTCTTCCAAATGACAGAAGTTATGGTGTGAATGCGGCATGGGCTCGTTGTTTTTGGTTCAGGAGGAACTGTTAAAAGTGGCTGCTGTTCATTTCTGCAAACAGTATGAAACACGCAGATCAATTGTGATGTGGTCCTATGCCTCCTATAGAAGTCTAAATAGATTACTTGGTTTAAATATCACATTTAAGTTAAAGGAAAAATATCTGACATGATTTTTCTTGGATTAAGTTTCAAAAACGCTACAATTTAACAGGTATGTGCTGTTTTATAGTACACACCTCAGTTATGTCCTGTTTTAGTTTCGTTTTCACTCTGTTTGATCGTTTCCCATTTTCCTGTGTTCCCTGGCTGTTAATTAGTTCCCATGCCTGTTTCTGTGCTACTCACTTTCCCTGCTTTATAAAAGTTTTCCTTAGTTCTTTATCCAGTCTTGCCAATGTTTAATGGTTGTGTTGTGAGTATTCTCCATTGCTGTAGTATTATATTTACTTTATTTCACCAAACTCTTGTGTCGTGCGCTTCCCTGCAGCAAAACGTGACACACACACACACACACACAAATATATATATATATATACATATATATATACATATATATATATATATATATATATATATACATATATATATATATATATATATATATATATATATATATATATACATATATATATATATATATATATATATATATACATACATACACACACACAATTTTTGCATTTTTTCATGTTGTGGCATTGAATCTCTTTTTATAGTCAAATTTTGTCTTCCTTGATCAATTTAGTACTCATTAAAAATACTTACAGTCCAAATTTGAGTTTCTGTATTCTGGATCACTCTTATGACAGGCCAGCCATAAAGAATCAGAAGTCTAAAAGCTTTCACAAGGAACATGGAATCTAGAAGGACAATAATAAATTTTTAGCCTTTATAGCCTAATTTATGTTAGCCTAATTATGTCTTCAAATAGATACCTTAAACAGGATTTGATGTATCAACACTAAACTGGCTATGGTCCTGTAGTCATGCTGTACACTGGAAGGTGGGAGCACTGTCTGTGGCCGGGTACCTGACACATTGAGGTGTCTGCACTTCTTGCACAGACATAAAATCATTAACTAAAATGCAAAGTATAAACACAGTAAAAACTTATTTTTGGTATCGGATGCAAACTGCGTTGTAACTCATTTTCTTAGGGGTCTTAAAGCACTTCATCTAGAGTGCCATTTATGCCAGTGCTCTGTGTAAAAGTTACAATAGAAAAAAAGGTTCTTTAAATTATAAAACAATACTTTTTTATGAACTATCAACTTCCAGAAAATGAATCCACTATCCACAATTTCAGAAACATGTTTTGTTATGCTGGGTGGATGTCTCTTCACATTCGATAGCACTCACTAAGTTTAGTGGTTTAAATGTACATTTTCAAAAAAATTAAAAACAGAAAAATACCACAAAAACAAAATAAATAAAATAAATCTCTTAAACTAATACTTGGTTGAAACACCTTTTAACTTTAATACAGTAGCCAGTCTTTTTGAAGAAATTTTTTTGAAAGATTTTTTCCCTTGGCTCCATGTTAGCCTGTCCTCCCGGGTGCAGGCCATCTGCGACACCAGACTCTTATAACCTGAATCATCAGATGCGTATGCTTTCTGAACACAGGCAAATTTAAAAAAATGTCTTTCTTTATTTGAATGCATAATAAAAATGGACCTTGCTGCGGTATCTCCCTATGGGTATCTCACACCGTGACCCCCCCCCCCCCCTCCTCTCTCTCTCTCTCTCTCTCTCTCTCTCTCTCTCTCTCTCTCTCTCTCTCTTTTGCTGTCCTGTAATATTACTATAAAACATGTTGTCATGTCACATTATCCGCACCCTTACCCCCTAACACAGTTCACCCCACATAAACCCAGTGGTCTTTCATACATTTTAATGTATGAAATGAATGTTTATTTCCTATCGGTATCAACCATAGTTTAAGTCTATATCTTTTAGAAGGACAGAACAAATATAATGGATGTTTTTAGCCCTTAATAGTTAGTAAATCATTTTAGGTACTCAAGGCTTTAACTATAGTAATGTTGTACCTACTGTAACAACAGAACTTAGTCATGAGTATGTTTACAATATAGCTCAACGTCTGTACATCGTCTGATTTTATACAAGGGTAAGCCTGAGTCAAACAATAGATCCAGTAAATGTGAAGGGATATTAATCCACCAATAGAGGGAGCACTTCTAAATTAGTAGGTTTTTTTAAACCTGACAATCAAAATTGTGGAGATTCAATTTTCACAGATTACAACAGTATGTAAACATATTTGAAGTAGATGCTGCACTTTTAACTTTCTATTCTTCAAAGAATCTCTGAAAAATGTATACAGTATTTTTTTTTACAGTATATAGCGCTTTCAAATGTACTACTACTGTACACCCAAAGCACTTTACAATCATGTCATTGATTATAAAAATAAGTATTTATTGAGCAGCAAAGCAGAATATTAGAATATTGCAAGTATTGCAATATTACTGTTTTAGCTTACTGTAATTTTGATAAATGCGGCCTGTGTGAGCAAGAGATATCTTTCCAAAACAATTTAAAAAATCCCAAACTTTTGAACGGTGTGTTCATGGCAGCTCTTTTGTTTTATTTACTTGCCTTGTGGCTCACGATTACAGACCTGTGACCCTTGTGACTTTAGCTGTCTCTATTATATGTTCATCTTTGTTTATCGTCCGGTGCTTTGCCCCTGTCCTTGCACAGCTGACAGCTCTATGCCCGAGAAACCCTATCAGATGTCTGGCTCAGTTCCTCCGGGGTCTCTGGTTATTGATTTCTGCAGTGGACTATATGCACTGCACATGGATCAATACTTCTGCAAATGGTTTTTAACTAAAATTAGTTTTATCTAGATATTAGTAAAGGGCCATTACCTTTTTTTTCTCAGAAAGCAATTTTGCTGATGTTAAATTGTGCGTATAATTGAACTATTAACTATTTCGAAATTATTTGACTTCATAAAAGCCTAAATGTGATGCTTATAATTTTATAAACATTTTGGTAAAAAGTGTGTATTATAAATAAGTTATACAGCTGTTTAAATAATCATTAATCACACTGCTCACTCATGTCGTTCTTGAACCTTTAGGTGAATTAATTTCTTCTGTGAAAGATAAAAGAAGATATTTCGAAGAATGTTAGAACTAAACAGTTTTGGGTTTCCATTGTCTTCCATTGTATGGACAAAAACTACAATGGATGTCAATGTGAATGGAAACTATTTGGTTATCTTCTTTTATGTTTAACAGAAATGCACACAGGTTTGTAAAGACATGAGGTTGAGTAAAGGATGACAGAATTTTCTATCTCTTTAACTTATATTGAACCCCTAATATACTTTTAACAATTGTTTTTTAGTAAGTAACACTTGACTGTGTAATCTTACAGAAGTTTGTATTAAATTTCACACAACCTTGATCTTTGCTTGTGAAATATAATCATGATGCCAGTCATCAGGTATTGTCACCATATGCAGTGTCATTAGTACGCTGTCGTCTGGCTATAAATTACTTACACAATGCAGGTCATGCAAGGATGGCGGTTATTGGAATGGCAGCAATGTGGCAGAGTGCTATAGTCTCTCTGAGCATTTGGCAATGGTGTGACGCTTTGATCATCTGTCAGCTCAGAGGGGGCTATCTGCCTTGTGCCAAGTCCCTAAAATTGTGGAGGGAAACAGAGATAGACATTGGCTCCAAACATCCTGCATTCTCCACTTCCTTCCTGCGCTGGGCCACATTGTCAAGCTTCCTCTTTTTCTTCCCCAGCCAATCACAAAGCATTGCTTTACAGATAAACCCCTCCCACCATGTGGAAACGTTCACAGTAAGACTGATTCGTGCTATTACCCAGTCTAATAGTCTCTCTGGGGATTGATATGTGATTGATGGAGGTGTCCATCCCTTCCAAACCGGTGTTAAATGGGATACCAACCCAACTTGGGTGATGAGTGAAGCAGCATGGGTTCAGGAAATCTGGTACGCCGTAGCATCTGCGTCACACCAGCCGTGCTCCCCCCAGTCAACCCTAAAACAGAAGGAAAATAAATAAAGAATTCCACCCAGAGCTTATTAGTCTCCTGAACACATCTTAGTTATGACAGACAGATGGTTTAATTTACTGTCACGGCACGCTCAAGACCCCCTGGTCCATCGTGGCCTTCTAAAACATGTGAACATCTTGGCTGGTGTCTGTTGAACATGCAAAGAACTATTCAAATCAAGTCAATTCAAACACATTAAAGTCAGCATAAAAAGGAAGTTCTACCAGAAAGATTTGGAAGGCGAGATGAAATCACAATGACATTTATGGATTAATAGACCAGACAATGAAAACAGAAATATTGGATGGTAAAGTTGTTTGGCGCAGGCCCCATCCGTAGTTAACATTCGGAGGGTAACGGACTTTGCATATCCTTCCTGAAGATGATGGGAAGTATGGACAGGGACCAACCTGGTGGTGTGGATGGAATTTAAATTCCAAAATTGTAAATTTTACAGTAAAGCTGCCAGTAAGTTACTGTAAAAGTGTTACAGTATCACTACTGTAAATTCAGTTACAGTAATACAATTGTATACTGTATTAATATTTACAGTATGAGTACTGTATTTTTTATTTACAGTACAAGTACCATATTTTAATTTACAAGAATAATACTGTATATTGTATTTATAAGTTCAACTACTGTATTTTTATTTACAGTATCAGAATTGATTTCCTATTAGATAATTAGATTTTTTTATGATTTACAGTAGACAATAATTACAGTAGTAAACACATATTTTCCCATAATCCTTGGCTATTTACAGTATTATACTGTTGGCACATTTAACAGTATTACTGTGCATATTACGGTACAATACTGCTCAAATTACAAAAATCTGTTACAGTGTAAGACCAGATAGTAATGAATGATGAAAAATTGAGTCTTCCAGGCAGAACTTTACACTAAAGCTTTCATTTATGATAGTATTTCTTCCCCATTGTTATGTATATCCAAGTGAAATGTCGTCTTCAACAAGAAAAAAATTAGGGTGTGGCTTGATATTGTCTATTGGAATTGATTTGATGGTTGTGGTTCGCAATTGGTCGATCTCATATGAGTGATAGGTTGCCCCGCCCTCACACTAGTAAACACATCATCAGAGAAGAGATGTCGCTGCAAGAGGAAAGGAACGTTTTTTGATTAAAGATTATGAGGGCACATGAATTAAAATAGAACAATGATATACACGGATAAATAATTGATAAATATTCCATTAAAAAACAAGAATAGTCAAATTTAGATTTCGTGGTGACTTTAGGAGAGCATGCAGTAATTGCTGGAAATGTTATTTCTGCAGGCTTAAAAGCCAATATTACAAATTTACTGTATTGTAGATTTCATTTTAGTTCTATTCAAACAGTTGACGTCAGTGCCAAAGTGTGACCATGCATTTTCATTTCATGATTTCCAATGCTGAAGTGAAATTGCACATTCTTGGTAGTGTTGAATATAGATCTCTTTGAGTTCATTATGACAGGAGCAGAGAGACAGAAACAGGATATCCATGACTATACATCATCCTGTTTCACTACTGCTTATCTGGAGAATGCCCTCTTCAGCCAACACTAAAAAACTGCAGATGAGGTGAACAAATAGGCCTGTATGTCTAAATATTTTAATGCTTTCATTTGCTTAGCATATGTAAATGCAAAAGGGATATGGTAAATAATGAAAGAACCTTTTTTTTATTATAGGCCTGCCGTCCAATATACATACGTGCGTCTCAAATGAAACACTACACTTACACTACATAGCGTACTCTCTTGAGTAGGTACATCTTTTGAGTAATTACTTCACTATTGTTAAAAAAAGTATGTTCTATTTAAGTGTGTACTATGTAATCTGGATGTACTAGCCTACTTGTGTCATGTTGCCCTTATCACATGACCTATACCATCAGTTGCATTGCATCACTGCCATTCATAAATCCTCTCCCATGGCCTCATGGGATAGTAAGGTGTTCTTATGCAGACTTTAGAATTTCGCTGGAAGAAGTATGTACTTTTTGCCTACTTTTAGAAGAAGCCTAGCCTACTGTGAATTCAGAAGTCAGACATAGGCCTACTTCTTTTGTCACGTTTTTCGCCTATGGTAGGCTATCCGATTTTCTGATGCAGCATATATATTTGTTCCTTATTTTTTGTACTATACGTTGACTATTGTCATGTTCATTGTTTGTAATGTGACTCATAGCAGGGGCGTAGCCAGTATTGGGCCAGGGCGGCACTGGCCCGCCCACGTTACTCACTGGCCCGCCCAGGCAAATTTGATAAAAATATATTTTTTTTAGTTTATATTTATTATTCAAATGTATTTAAGAAAATATATGAATATATACCGGATTTATTGTTGACTGCTGTGTGTGTTTAATTCGTTTCCCGAATAACGCAAGTTATAGAAAGCCTCCATCCGGAACGTTATTGGTTGCTATGGTTGCTGGCGGTTCTGACCATAGGGTTCTGACAGGAAATCTCTCAGCGGTGCCGGCGCCACAATAATGGCTAAACAACTTTCTTTAATGTGCTATTTGGAAAAAAAATCAAGAGTTGAGGAAGAAGACACGCCACTACCTTCACCTACCGAGTCCACACAGGCCAGTTCTTCAGACTCATTAACCCACAAGGTTAGTCAGGCGCTGGCAGCGGCCGCTTCTTGCTCTCTCTCTCTCTCTCTCTCTCTCTCTCTCTCTCTCTCTCTCTCTCTCTCTCTCTCTCTCCAGTCTGGCGGGTTTACCCGCCGATCTAACTGCGATATTATTATTTTAGCTTACTTTATTTTCGGGTGAACTTTCTTTGCAGTTTGCACTGCTGACTAGTTTGTCCAGCCTTAAATTTATTGAGCTCTGTTTGTTGAACATGATGATTTGCCTAATATAAATTTTTAACTGTTGTTGCAGTTTGTCTATTAATGTTTTTCTCTATTATTGATTATTATTGAAGTATTTTTTTTTCTATGAACAACTATAGGGATCTTCGCCCGTGACGTCACGACGCCGTTGCATGTTGGCCCACCCAAAATACAATTTCTGCCTACGCCACTGCCTCATAGAATTAAAATAAATAATATATAAACAAACAAACAAACAAATATAGCCTATATAAAAAATGAAGTGTTCCACACCTTTTTTTCCACGTTTTTTTTTTTTTTTTTTTTTTTTTTTTTTACCGTTAAATGAGTGCATACTCCGTGTAGCCTATTTAAAATGCACTTTTCTTTTTGGAATTTTCGGTGTGAATGAACACACTTGCATCTTAATGGCGTAGCCTAGCGAACAGGAAGCGCACGAGCAGCCGTTGCTATGGTTACTTCGTCAGGCGAACGCAACGTAGATAGCGAACTTTGGTTAGCTTGAAAATAATTGTTTTTGGTCACTGAAATGCTTTTAAAAAACTTTTGAAATATATTAACTTTTTTGTAAAATAATAGCCTACTTAGTTGAGAACCCCTCTACTTTTTGTTTTGATCACAATTCGCAACCTGACGTAGCTAATCTGCTACATTTTGCGGCTACTATATATTACGTCCTCTGGGTGTTCCGGGTGTCAAGTCAGCAGCGCAATATACGGAACATCTAAAGCAGGAAGACACAGTGAGAGAGAGAGAGCGAGAGAGAGGGAGGGAAGGGGAGGGGAGAACGAATAGAAGAGGTGAAAGAGCGAATGAAGAGAGCAGCAGCACACGGATCAGTCACTTTCCACTGGTGCTCTCAACCCTGGAAACACCATCCATTCATTATATCGTCCGTGATTCTGCTATGCGCATCGGATGAGGAGACGCCACTTGCGCTTTGATTTTGGATTGGTGTTTAATCTTGTACTGTGCATCGCTGGACAGGATGGAGCATTGGAGACAGTGTGCGTTATGGCTGATCAATTGTAAGGTGCTGCCACCGAACCATCGGGTGACATGGGAGTCCGCTCAGGTGTTCGACCTGGCGCAGACCCTGCGGATGGGGTCCTCCTGTGCCAGCTCCTAAACAACCTAAGACCCCAGTCCCTCAATCTGAGGGAGATCAACCTGAGACCACAGATGTCACAGGTAACGTTAACGTTAAGAGATGCACGAAGACTAGAAGTTGTATGTTTACCGAAAGAATAGAATAGACTCAATAATTATGAGTTAAACGTATGTTTTTTGGAAGCATACGGTGTCATGTCTATGAAAAATGTGGTGTTACTGCTTTACAGCTACTTGCACGTGAAATATTTTGCAAAAGAAAGTTGATGTTTTGCCATTGCTGTACCGTTATTTGTGTGCTGAATTCCGCCCCCTATCGGTGAATGTGAGCAACGCAGTAACATTATGAAGCGAAATTCTTATTTTTTAAAGGACACTCAATGATTTTTCTTCATTTGAAACGTTTTACTAAAGAAACAGTACTTTTAAAAATATGTTTAAAATAATAATACAATTCCAATCACATAATAAAATAAGAATTTTATTTATGGTCGGCTTCTCATGGACGCCAACATGTTGAGGTCACATGACTAGCTGGGGCACGTAATTGAGTTGCTACTGTTAATTTTGCACAACATCAATAATAATAATATGTTTCCTAGCCTTTAGCTAGGATTTAAGATGCTTTTCAAAACAAAAAAATAAAATTATAAAGTAAAAAAATAAAACTTTTATATTAGCATAAGAGCAGGCTAAACACAAACAGATAATTCTATATACAGTATATGCACACACTTATATTATACAAACGAAAACTTTTATGCTAGTGATTAATCAATTTGACAGCGCTAAATTGAACCTAATAGGACATAGTGCTTTTTAATGCATTGTTAGACCAAAACCATGAATCTACAGCTTTTTGGTTCCGGTCGAGATCAGTGTCAGATGAAAGCTGTTTTAGTCTGGTCTCATTCACTGTACTCTGTCAGGTGAGAACAGGATTAGTTTCAGGGTCTGCGGGATGCTGCTTTATTGAAAACAGTGGCCTCTAAAATATGTCTGTGAAACACCATCTGCTCAAAGTCTGGACTTGATTTCATGTCCTCCTCACATGAGGTGAAAGCTGTCATCAACACAGTGACATATCATAGAACTGACAAATATAGTATTCACAGTCACTATTAACAAACCTTATTTTTAAGCACACGGATGCTGCTCAGTAACCAGATGGGCACACATGCACTTTGCATTACATTTGTCAATGTGGCTCAGTCACAGTGAGCGGATTCCATGAAGCGTTTCCAAAAAGTCAATAGAATCATTTTTTAGTTTTCAAAACACAGGCCTTGTTCGGTTCACTGGTTTACTGACAATTAAAAACACAATGTTATATACATTAAATAAATATTCTATTGAAGTTTGACATGCGATCAAAATGACAGCAAACGTCATTCTGGCTTTGAGGCATCCCCTTGCTTCTGGTTACATCAGACAGGCTGCTTTGTTTTCATTTGGTTTGTTATATCAGTTTTTTTCATCTGATGATTTTCATCTGCACTGACATGCGTAGATTTGTTTCCATTCACCAAAGAAAGAACTCCATAGTGAACTAACATATGCAAAAAAGGGAAAGAAAATGAGCAAATGATCTGTGTAAACCAGTGTTTTGAGCGTGGAGGTGAAATTTCCATCTCTAAAGGGCAACATCTGAATCCTAGCATGAATTATTCATGACGTTTTTGGCAGCTATTTTATCAAAAGACTCATTACAGCACATGGGACACAGACGCAACCGTCCCAGGGGAACAGCTCAGACAAAAGCAGTGATGAGACCAAACTAAAAGCTGGAGTCCCCCCTTCACCTCATCAGAGCACCTCCAGGGCCCAGTGGGCACTTTGGTTTTCTCTTCACCCCACAATAGCCGTGTAATTAAAAATATTATGAATATATTTCGTTCCTAAAATTTCTGCATTAATGTTGATATTTGGGAAAGAAAGGTTTTTGTGGGATGGAGGGGTTACACTATTTTACTGTTACATTTAGACAGGCAATTTTGAGGAAGATACCTTTAAAATAATATTATATATATATATATATATATATATATATATATATATATATATATATATATGTACATAATTGTACTGCCATTATAAAGTCAGGGGTCGTAAGATTTCTTTAATACTTTTTAGACTTAGATTGTTTGCATTGTTAATTATTATATTGTAAATGAACTGTTAAATAACTGTTTTCAAAATCAAAGTATCGCTTGAGCGAATAGAGAGCAGACGGCTCCATATGCTTTTGAATCACGTTCACTGAGAGAGAAATTTCAGAGAAATTCCAATTTTAAATAAGTGGCCGTCCCGGAAAAAATTAGCCTGTCAATGACGCAATATCCGCGTTATCCTCGGTTTCCGTTCATACTGCTGTAGGCATGACATAACCATGGCGACAGACATGGACAACTGCGTAGTGAGTAACGTTTAGTGGCACCCAGTTCTTGTTTCTTTCAAACATATGACACTATGGCAAGCAGACTTGGGACAAACAAAGGAAAAATAAAAAAAAGGATCAATATCAGCGTGCCATTTTTGAGATGCCGAGAGATCCATCGTCGATGGCCATGTCCGTGGCGTCTGATGCTTCGCCATGAAACAGGAAGTTGTTGGAACTTCAGTGTACATCCTCAGACCTGTGCGAAATTTTATACGTAATACAACAGTCCCGCCCTGAACACATGTACATGCCGAAATTAGACCACAGTCATAGCGCCACCTGCTGGCAACAGGAAGTGACCATTTTGAATTTTATGTAAATTTTTGGGTGATTTCAGGATGCGTAGCAAATTCACAGCCGCACGCGGCTGAGCTCCAGAATATGCAACACGGCCGCCTCACACCCCGACGTGCTACAGGTGCGAGGGCCCGCCCATCGCTGCTTGCAGCTTTAATTATTTTTTATTTTGGTTTTTATTTTAATTTATTTAACAATGTATTTATATGATCAATATAATGAAATATATTTAACAAATAATGTATTATTTAATATTATATTATATAGGCTTATCACCATTATAGATATGAAACAGCAGTCTGCGGATTCTATCTGGGCCTACATACAGTATAGTACAGGTTTAGAACACAGAAGCTTTATGGGCAGGTTTGAAATGTGGAAGTGCAAGTTTGAGGAAGCCACAAAGCCAAGTGCCTTTCTCACGCACTGCGTTGATCAGACAGTGGCTGGGTAATGGGTGTCCTCCGTTTAACATGTGCACTTTTGTGAAGAGTGGAAGGAAATGGCAACAGGTGTTTGGCAGGGCGTCAGAACTTAGATATCAACAGATGTCAGTGAGAGTAAAGTTTGTGAGGTTTCATCATTAAACAGTGAAGTTAACTACAGTACATGCAAATACTGTATGTAATGCTTTTACTTTAGTTACTAGCTACATAAAACTACATAAATAATGAAAAGCCTTGGCAAGTGAGTATTTCACACATTCATTGTAATTCCGGATTGTCACTGTCTCATCTTTAGGTTGTAGGGGAAACACGAATGTTGACGCCCACTTGTTGGGCAGATAGTTTCCGAGCATTGACGCTCGCTGGGGAAATGAGGAAATGGGATGGAGGAAGGAAATGAAACTAAACGTCTTCTAAAGACCCTCGACTGAGCCACGGTGAAACATCAGAACCTCTTGTGGCTCAGATCTGTCTCTTTTTTCAGTGAAACAGTCAAGCAACAAGCTCCTGTCTGAACACTGTCTCAGTTTTTGATTTTTTGCTGTAATACGATGTGATTTACAAAATGCACATGACAGATTCTGGGCCGTTTTTCAAGTATATTCTTAAATTTTTTATGTGTAGTGTCCATGGAGAATCTGTCCTCCTTGAATAACACATATAGTGTATTTTACAGTCTGTTAAAAGCTCTATGTGAGACCCTAAAAGGGTTAGAGACTGGTCAGAGCATCATATGTGTGTGTTTGAATGTTTGAAACAGCCATCTGTTTTAGTTATGTTACAGCTTCAGGGTTGAGGGTTGTTTTAGTAATTTCAGATGGGGGGCTAGATGCCAAGGCTTCCAGTTTTGAAATACAAGAGGAATAAAGTAGACATTTACATTTTCTGAGGAAAATATGATTGTGCTTGCTCATGCAAAACTCATGATGTCAGGGCCTTATGATGATCATGATGTCAGGGCCTTACTGTGCAGTTTTGGATATGTGTTGTGAGTGGTTGTCAGTAGGGCAGCACAATCTAAATTACAGGATTTCAATGTCCTGCTTGGTTTATGGATGGAAATTGCTTCTGAAAGATAAGAACGTGCTTGACTATTAAGAGAGTTTAAACTTTAAAAATAATTCTGTTTTTAACCAGGTTAACGAGACAGAATGGGTGTAATGTGACGTGATCGAACCTTCATCTGCCTGTCAACCTTGCAACAGCATTTTGGACCATCTGTAGACGCATTAGAGAGGATTGGCCAGGGCTGCCAACTCTCACGCATTGAGCGTGAGACTCACGCAATTGAGCTAATTCTCACACTCTCACGCCACACCCCCGATTTCTCACGCTAAAGTGTTAAGCCAGTCGGCAAAATACCCGAAAGATAAGTTTGTCTATAAATCCACAAGTTGAGCCACTCGTGATTGACTAGTTTTACGACAAATTAGTTAAAATATCCTCTAATCTAGTCTAGAGCGATCGTGCATACGAGACAGATGTTGAGCTGCAAAACCAGGACTGGAGTTCCTCTCTGCACTCTAAGCGTTCTGTTATCACTCCGATTACATCCACTACAGGTTTTCCAGTCTCACGCACAGGAAAAATCATAGGGAAAAACTGCTCGGTGTTTGCGTGAGCAAAGTGCACACGTTTCTCTAAAACACCCAGCACAAACAGAATGCCTATTCTTAAAGTCTTGTGCTGTTTTATGAAGGCAAAAAGCAATATCATGGTTTCGTTTTTTAGTTCATTGGCAAAATATAACGCTAGAGACCTTCATGTTAGTTTATACATTTTACATCTCATATGTTCGGCAAAAGGCGGATTCGAAGCGCTTCAAAAGCTGTTTCATGAACTATACGATCTACGCCACTGTAGCTGTTCCGTGACTGGCGTGTTTTTGCTATAAAAACAGGCACTAATTTGCGGCTTTAGTGCAAATATAGGCTATTCTCCATATACCCCCCAACCAACCCCCCAAACCCCTACCACCGGAGAAGTCTCACGCCAAGCTAAACTCAAGTTGGCAGCTCTGGGATTGGCTTATGCACCATAGTATAAAGAGTTACAGTAGTCTAGATGAGATCAAATAAATAAATGATTGATCTGTTAAAAATGTTTTGCATAGTGAAGCACTGCACTGTGTTCTATTACACTAATTACCCAGTGTTTTCAGTCTCGGAGTCGCATTCGGTTCGCAAATCGCAATAAATGCTGCTCTACGCAAATTCATCTCCACTTATAATGTGTTATTATTATTAATTTGTAGGAGTATTGATATATTATCAGAAAGAAATTGTGCAGCCCTACAAACAAGCACAGCAAACCTGCCGTTTTTTCTTTAATCCACTCTGCAGCACAGAAAACCACAATTCGATTTCCCCCCAAATAATATTGCTCTAAAGGCCCGTTCACGCCAAGGATAACTATAACGATAAATATATAGTGCTTAAAATCATTCTAAATATAAAAAAATTAAAGAGTCCACACCACAACGACAATGGCACAGATAAATTATATCACTGGAATCACTTTCAAAACGTTTTTTTTCATCTGATAAATGATAAAACATCGACAATCCAACATGCCATCATGACTTTTGCGTAAATATACACGCCACTTTCAAGTCAAATGGCGTGTTATACGCATTTTGAGCTGTCCGCGTGTATCCGTGTATGTCTACGCCATTAAATGTCTGAGTGATTCCGCGTGTATGTACATGCTGTTAAATGTCCGAGCGAAACGCAAGCAAAATGTAGATCTACATCTGGGGAGCGATATTTTTTTCTTCCTAGGATGGTTGGGGAAGACTCATAAATGCTAATAACCCTGTGACGGGTAGGTTTAGGGACGGGGTTGGGGTTGGTCATATATTTATACAGTAATGTAACGTTAAGTCAACGGCGTTCATAAACACACTGCAAAGCGATTATGCGTGTTGATTGCACGGCAAAAATGGAAATACGAATTGGCGTGTCATACATACACCATTTCATGAGATCAGTCTGGACAATCAATCAGAATCCATCCTTCTTTAAAGACTTCAAACATTTAGACAACAAAACTGCAGTGCTCCCTTAATAAAGTTGGTGTGAATGGGCCTTGTCATCCCTTTACTCACTGTTGGTTCATTTCATGGTGGTTTCTAAGGTTCTCTGCGTGGACATGCACTGGTAAGCACATTAATTTAAAGCCTCATTCATGTCAGTAGCACAAATAGTACGGTGTTACATCATGCCATCATTTAATACACAGACTTAAAGGTTTCATATCCCTAAAGAATGTTCAGTAACACTGAAAGTCACTACATCACGCTACACGAATAACTATGCACAAACAGCATGTCATCATGCATATTAATGCACATTTTCAGGAGGCACAAATCTTTGCAAGGTCTAGTAAGTCCAGTCAGATTGCTCTCTCTCGTTGAAACTGACCTTTCCTTCTGTCACCAAGGTAACAGGCTCTACTGTAAGTGGTTGGGGATCAGGAAGAATAAAGATACTCTCTAGACAGAGTGAATCACACATTTACAGTTCAGATTTGAACTGCACAAATGGATTTTTTTGTGTGAATTATGCTGGTCACCAAGGGACACGTGCACGCATTAGGAATTGTAAATGAAGGCAGACATTTCCATTCTCGGGCAGAGCTCTTTTGTTGCAGAAAATCCATGGTTATTATGTTTGGAAAACCTTCCCAGCACTCTTATGAGATTTGAATTGTATTCGGAACATTGTAAAAGCATTTACCGTCTGCTCTGATGCCATTAAAGTGAACAGAGATGGTCATTAATAAGGAGATTTAATTGAAGTATCCAATTGTGCATCCATTTAAGTGGCCAATAAAACAGCAATATCCTATTTTGTGCTCGCATGGCAGAATGACCTTTTTGATGATGACTACATGTGGAAAGTGATCAGTCAGCGATGCTCACGTAAATGCATGCACACATCCTGCAGCTGTACTGCAACCTTTACTTTAGAGTAGACCCTCAGCGGGGCAATGACATCACAGCGCACAATGAAATGGGCATTATCTTGTCTCAGTCAGGGTAAAAATAGCCCATAAATGGGAGCCTGAAAAAATGCAGTGGCTCTAGAAGAATTCGCCAGGATGCCAGAGAAGCACTAATATTAAATTACATTTAAAAGTGCTGATGCATCTGTAAATTGAAGCCCCTGAGATAAAATAAGAGAATTGACATTTTGAGTGCTGTTGAGTGCAGATGTGCCAAACGTATAACATGAATTGTCATAGATGACAATTTAGAAGTACAAATTTCAGGTTTGAAACGTGAAATGTGGAAGTGCAAGTTTGAGGAAGCCACAAAGCAAAGTGCCTTTCTCCTTTAGAAGTACAAATTACACAGGTACACAAATATAACTTGGCATGTGCCCCACAGCATGGATCAGATTTTTAGTCTGGCTTCTGGAGAAAAACGCTGTCATTTCTTTCCGTAATTTTAGTGGAAGAACAGGGTGCCACAGTAAATTCAATAAATACTTCTACTATGGCTCTAGAGTGCCGAAGTGATGATGTCACTTTGTAGGACAACTCGGAAGTTAGCGTTGCATGGTTTCCCTCAATTTAAAAGCTATGCATTTTCCCCATAGACTTTTGGAAGATCGCTAAAAATAAGATCTGTGTTTAACAAAGAGTTGTGACCCTTACTCGTTTTGTCTATCAAGATAATCTTTACAAGTTAATCCAAAATGTATACATTTTGAAGCCTATAAAGTTTTTAAAAAACACAAGCATTCACAATAAAGTAAAAAAAAGGTTATAACTGTGTGTTCTGTGTCATAGATCAAAACGTGAAAATATTTAGAGGCTCTGTTCACTACAGACCTTATTTCAGGCGATTTAGCAAAAACCCATTCAAAAATCCCATAGGCTTTAGAGCGAGGGAACTGGTAGTGCTAAAATGCTAACTCACTTCCGCGTTTGGCCTACAGAGTGAAGTCGTAACTTCGGTACTGTATTAATTTAATCGACTTTTCACCCAGGCCTAGCAAAAACCCATTCTAAAACCCCATAGACTTTAGAGCGAGGGAACCAGGAGTGCTAAAATGCTAACTCACTTCCGCGTTTGGCCTACAGAGTGACGTCGTAACTTCGGCACTCTATTAATTTAAGTCGACTTTTTACCCAAGCCTAGCAAAAACCCATTCTAAAACCCCATAGACTTTAGAGCGAGGGAACCAGGAGTGCTAAAATGCTAACTCACTTCCGCGTTTTGGCCTACAGAGTGACGTCGTAACTTCGGCACTCTATTAATTTTAGTTGACTTTTTACCCAAGCCTAGCAAAAACCCATTCTAAAACCCCATAGACTTTAGAGCGAGGGAACCGGGAGTGCTAAAATGCTAACTCACTTCCGCGTTTTGGCCTACAGAGTGACATTGTAACTTAGGCACTCTATTAATTTAATCGACTTTTCACCCAAGCCTAGCAAAAACCCATTCTAAAACCCCATAGACTTTAGAGCGAGGGAACCGGAAATGCTAAAATGCTAACTCACTTCCGCGTTTTGGCCTATAGAGTGACGTCGTAACTTCGGCACTCTATTACTATTAGCACCACCAATAATTATAATAATAATAGTTGTACATTATGCACATTACCAAGTTAAATTACTTAGACAATACCTAAACTTTTATAGTAAATATTGTTGAAAAAGTTAGTAAACTTAATTTCAATTAACTATAATCAAATGTCACTTTTTAAGGTGACATGTATTATTACAAATCGAGTAATATATTAATCCATTTACAGTAAAACTATAGAACTATACTATAATTTTAAAGGCTTGTATTCAATGCATGTACTGTTATAGTAAAATATTGTTAAGTTTTCTTTGCAAGTAAAAAAATGACATCACATTTGATTATATTTAATTTAGTCTTTTTTACTGTAAATGGACAACATGTACACGCATATAGTATGTACTCAAAATAAAATAAAAACATGTTAAACAATAATGATAAGTTTGTTTATGTGTTTAAACCTTATGTTTAATTTAGAGAGTAGTGTCCAGATGTCCAGGGTAGTGTCCAGAATATCTGGGAAAAGTTTCTTTTGACATTGCTTTTTGGCTATTTAGAATGGAAGGACCATGGTGAATTGTGTGAAACAGTATTAGTGTGTTCTGTTACATTGCATATTTTGTGCTGTTCTTCTGTTTGTAGTAGCACAGGCTGTGATACTGACCATCTCTCACATTGCCCTGACGGTTCACTTCTCCCAGTGTGGTGTGCAGTAACCCGTGTGCACTGCCCTGTGAAGGGCAATTCACCACGGATTTGCCAGTGATGACAATTTAGCCACCAGCCAGTGTTTATCCTCTGCCTCTCCGGTCTGTTTTACAAAATGCGATGCCATGTGTGGTTTAGAGCAAGCATCCATACTTAATAAGAACAATCTGTTGTGGCATCGGAAATACACCAAGAAAATCCATAGAATGCATGTATCCAAGGTCAACATCGATTTCTTGGGGGTTAGAATATTGCTTTGTTAAACACCAAACTGCTATGAGAAAATGCTATGCACAGCTGAAATATTTTTTATCGAATCCCATAAGATGCTTCATCTTTTATTTTAATATTTTACATTCAAATTCAAAGAGCAATTTTGTATGCTGTTTACTACCTCTGTCCAAATTCAGGAATTTGATTACAACATAAAAAGCATTCCCAGTTGAATTTTGAATGGCGCATAACCCCTCTACTCCACCATTGTTGTTAGCATCGATAGTGCTAAATGGAGATTTTATCAGTTGTTAAGCGGCTTTGGAGAGCATTTACAGACTACATTTACAATTCATAAAACCATTGCAATCCATATCACAGATGTCAGATAAATAGATCTCATAAATGTATTGAACAAGGCATATTTTGTTGAGAACTTTTCAGTGCTAGCATGTCCTGCTACTGTCAAGTTGATGCTCTGGGTCACTTTCTACCCACAGTGCTCTCTTGCACACAGTTTTAATAAAGCATGTTTGCAGACTGATGCTTCGTTGCTTTGACAAGACAGCTTGTTTGGCTGTCTGCTTGGTTAAACCAAGGGTAATAGCTGCTCACAGCTGGTGCTCTCCACATAGGACGCAACACTGTAAAAGTGCCCGAAGCCACTGATTTACAACACCGTTGACTTCCTTATTCTTCTGAATCAGATTTTTTTTTTGTGCTGTCAGAACCATCACTGTTTAGAGGATGTCAGGACTTTCCTAGAATCAATTTCAGTGAATAATTTTAAAGCTTTAGCCTTCATCTTGAAAGCCTTACTGATGAGATCACTCTGCCCTTGGACTTTAAAGGAGCCATATAATCCATATTTTATAGCATTTTATTGTAAGTTCGGGTTTCTTGCACTAAATGAGTTGCAAAGTGCTGTAGATTCATTGTCTTTCAGACACATGTTGTGTTTGCTACTGTACCTTTAAGACTTTTGCATGTGAAATAGCTCTGTTACGATTACCAGAAACTACCAGAAAACTGACATTTTTGCTACCAGAGAATTGACATTTTTGCAGAGAATTGCTTCATCTGAAATTGAATACTTCCCTACTATTTAGCACGCGAAAAACACTACGCCAACATAGTAGTATGTCTAAAAACATTCTAAAAACACTAGGCGAAAAGTCCAGGATGACATCCCAGACAGCAAACTGACATTGAATCAACGTGGAAACGACGTCTCTCATGACATTGAAACAACGTTGATCTGGCATTGTTTTGCTCATTCGAATTAACGTTGAACCAACGTCAGACACGGCATTCTTCAAAGCTAAATGAAAATCGAAAATTGGTTTGCTTTCATAACATTGAAACAACGTTGATTTCAAGTTGATTTTCCGTTAGTTTTGAAAGAATAACGCGTCCGACGTTGGTTCAACGTTAATTCGATGAGCAAAACAATGTCAGATCAACGTTGTTTCGAATGTCATGTTTCCACGTTGATTCAATGTCAGTTTGCTATCTGGGATACTACTTGACCTACCATGACCTACCAAGGGCATTAGGGGCCCACAGCGAGGGAACAACTCGGAACGAGATTTTAACCGAGGGGTTCGACTTTTTGCTAACCCTAACCCCCCATTGCAGCCAAATAAGCTTGTTGTGGTCACACTGTAAAAAAAAAGCTAAGCTAAGCTAACTTTTTTAAGTTGTACATAAGGCAACTTATCGCATTTTTTTTAAATTGGCTCAACTTGTTTTTTTTAGTGGTCTTGACAAATAAGTTCAAAAGAATACCTGGTACTCATGAACAAAATTAATAAGTTGATTTTAACTGGAGCGAATTAGTTGAGTTAACCAAAAAAGTTGAATGCGAATTTTTTTTTAAATTTAACTCAACTTGATCTATTTATTAAACCCCAACCCTAATCTTTAAGTATGAGCAGGTCAACAACTTGATCTGGGCCTGTTTTAAGCAGTAATTAGCTTTGCAAAAAACAATATGTCATGCAAAATAAGAAGCTCTCAATTCCCATAGTCTATATCACACTCTTTTACTTAATCTATACATTTTCTTATGGTATGTCCCTTTTAAATCTGAATCAGTATCTTCAAAGCCATCTAGCTTTCTGTTTCACACATGGTATTTATTATGGGTGAAATGCTATCCATTCAGTATTAGTCTCAGTACGCCCTTCAGGAGAAGTAGGAAAAGATATCTCTCGAGTTTCCCGCAGAGATCCGACTGTGCAGTAGTAGACGGAAGAGCAGTATCCACCAGCATAGATGATTTAAAAGCCGTGTTAGGTTTAGCAGGACAGGTCCGAGGCAGAAAACAGCACGGAAAGTGTAGGCACATCATGTCTTAAATGTTTGTCTTCATTTACTCTCGCTCTCTGTATCGCTCACTCTTCCTCCTGTTTCTATCTAGCTTCCTTCAGACCCTGCAGGACTCCTAAAGACTTCAGGGCAACCGCGAGATGTGCCTTTCTGATAATGTGTTAAAACCAAACAAGTGTAAACAGTCAAATAGATTTGCTCGCTGAACATTTGCTTGTCTTATCTGTGCATAAGTGCGGCCCTAGGCCTCTGGTTAAGTCATCTGAAGAGGGGGAATGGGAACTGAGAGGCGGTGCATGTGTCGCTTTTGATCTGCTTCTCGCAGATAAGACTTATTAGTTTGTATGCAAGAAAAAGCTTTCCTTATGAATTTGCCAGACTGATGTTTTCTACACATTGAATGAGGACAAGTCTGATTTCAGGTTGAGGGTTGAGCGTCCTTGCTCTCAGAGGTTATAGTTTTACATAATAATGCGAGTGAGCACTTTGTTTCATGAAATCACAGGTGCAACTGCCACACAAAACACAGAGACTCTTGATGCATTCACTTCCTCTTGTTGCTTAAGATAAAAACTTGGCATTGAAGCAAGATGTCAAACTCTTTTACAAGAGCCTGACGGGCGACACATGGCCACCGACAGATGGCGGGAGATAATGTAACTGGTAGAAACGGACACATTCTTGTGAACGTGCCCAGTGACGGACGGACATCCATTAAGATTATAATCAGTGTTTTCTGGGTTATTGAGAGAACAAATTGCTGCAGTGTTGATGAAAGTTTCCTGTGTCTGATGTCACTCAGGCATTTTGCATATACTGGAAAAGGAAATTACAGATATTAAATTGACAACAACGTGGCCGCGGGTCCTTAAAAAGTCTTAAAATATCTTAAATAAAGTTTTCCTAAAATGCCTTAAAAAGTATTAAAGTGTTTGATGGGTCTTAAATATTTCTGGGCACATTACCGCTAAAATTTCTCCAGTCTGACACAATGTCCGTCAAATAACCAGTGAAGCATTGAATGGCGAGAATGATTCTGATTTTATTACATAAACAGCGATTGATAATGATAATGTATTTCTGGTTGAGACCCGCGCTGCCTGTCTATTGTTGAGAACAAATGTTTTGTTTTTTCATTTATAACATAAAATTTTGCTGAATATTCTCACGGTTGCAAATGTAACATTGATTTTAGTTCATTAAACAAGTAGTTAGTAATAAATTACTTCAATTACTTAGGTTAAACATTAAATATTACATATACGTTTGTAATATAATTAGGGCTGTCAAACGATTAATCGCGATTAATCGCATCCAAAATAAAAGTTTGTGTTTACATAATATATGTAGGTGCACTGTGTATAATTATTGTGTATATATAAATACACACACATGCATGTATATTTAAGAAAAAATATATAATTTTGTATTTAAAATATTTATATTTATATATAATATAAATTAATATTTTTATGTAATATATATAAATCTATATACAGTATATACATGAAAATATTTCTTAAATATTTACAAGCATGTGTGTGTATATATATATATATATATATATATATATATATATATATATATATACAAACTTTTATTTTAAATGCGATTAATTGTAATTTATCGTTTGACAGCCCTAAATATAATGTACTGTATATATCCATCACAGGTTTGGTCTTTAAACTGTTCAACTCTATTCAATTATATTAACAGATACATATTTTGATTTTTAATAATTTATAAGTAAATGTTGAAATGAACAGTAACTGAGATTAAGAAATGCTTTAAAGTATTCATCATTGTTAGTTAATGTAGTTAACTAATGATAGTAAATGGAACCTTATTGTAAAGTGTTACCTTAGTTTTTTAATTAATGTTTTATTAATATTTTTAAAAATATGCATTGTATTTTGTATTATTGGTTTTAATAATAAATATAAAATGAATAAGGCATAATTTAAATAAATCATTCTTAGTTATAAATGACTGGTGCAGGTGTGGGTAGTATCCGATGGTTAGTATTTTATCTTTTAACTGTACTTTTTTTTAATATACACTCCAAAAATACTGGGTTGTTTTAACCCAATTTTGGGTCAAATATGAACGAACCCAATTGTTGGATTAAAAAATGCAATTTATAAATTTAACCCCACTGCTGGGTTTGTCCATATTTGACCCAAAATTGGGTTAAAACAACCCAACATTTTTTAGAGTGTACTAATAAAATGCAATAATAAATATTGACAGTATTGCTAACATAATGCAAAAAAATTAATAAAATAATAATAGTACTGCAGACTTGCATGCCAATACTTAATACTGACTTATATAACATTACTGCAATATTTTTCACTCAGTAGACCAAAAGAACTCAAATCTTTAGTATGATTCAGTGAGTTATGTTTTTTGATAGATAGTAGTTGCTGTGGAGTTTTGTGGTCAGACGATAAGATTCTGTATCTAAAGTTCTGATAAAGTATCCGTTTTGTAAGTGAGCTGTGGTCATGAGTCAACACAGGTGTCAGCTTAATGCAACAGCTTGTGTTTGAGATTCATCTCATTTCACTTTATAAATGAATGTGTTGGATGTTCGCAGTCGTTTGCTTTTTGGTAAACTCATTAGTCACGAATCAGAGCAGATATCACATTAAATAAGAAAGGAGAATTAAATAAATAACTGTGGTTAGTCTTGTTCTCCAATGTGGTTTTGCAGTTATAGTTCTCATATGCCTTCATTTTTCATTGAATTGTTTGACAAAAATATTGAGTCATACTCATTTTTAATCTGGTAAGGTGATTTTTTTAAAGCCAATTTTTGTAAGATTTCAAAAAATTCTCTCAGACAAAGAATGTAGAATTTAGAATAGAATGTAGAACTCGCAAGCCTCTCAAAACTAAATTATATAACTTCCAGTGTTAAAGAAAACTGATGTTTTTATATAAATATGAATAGGATGTACAGTATAGAATATTTAACTTTATAATGGCATAGTATAAACAAATTCATTTTAAATATATTTTTTATGACTGGCTATGATCATGTAAATGCATATGTATGTACATTAAAATGTTCATTAAAATTAAAATCATATATTAAAATAATATTTTTATTTGATTAAGTTCATAAGTACCGTAATAATTCACAGAACAGGCTTGTAAAAAACCCCACTTCATCAGATGTTGATACAAAATAGTACTTCAAAACCAATATTAACATTAAAGGTGATTTAAATATTAAATAAGCCTCTTTAATATAACATATGACTTTCATTTTTGTCTAGTTTCTCTGCTTGAAGAACATCAGGACATTTTTGCTCGCCTGCTCAGAGATATTCGGGATGAAGAGAGAGCGAGCTGTTTGAGGCTTTCGATTTGTTTGACGTTCGAGATTTCGGAAAGGTAAGATACACTTTCACTTTCAAGTCGGAAGTTACGCAATCATTTTGCGCTCGTCCCACAATGCACTGACATATTTGCTTGTTCTGTTTCCATGCATCATCAAAGTGGCATGATTTAAATTTTTCTTGTACCACAGTCATCCGTCACAGTTAATAGTGTAGCTTCAGCCTCTGTCCCAGATGTGGTAAAGGCGGCAGGGTTGTGTTTGATTTTCCTGACATTAGGCTGTGTGCTTTTGGGTATTTTGTGGTGTTGTGTCTCACTTGATTATGTTCCGAGATGCTAAGCTTGTCATTGTCTATTTGCTGTAATACGTAGAGTGTCTGCGTCTCATCCTGCTTCTTATTTAGTCCACTTTTCAGCATGTTAAATTAAAGATCAGTGAATGATGGCAGGGGATGTGGCATGATTGTCTAGAATCTATTAGATCTTTAAAAGATGAGTTTGCATGCTTGTTGGATTGACCCTATGTGGGCGTAACTGTGTCTAGTTTTAACTGTGCATTATTATTGTGTATTAGAGCATATTGGCCCTGGCAGATGTTTTGCCCTAGGCTTGTAACTGCACTGATCAATATAGTCAAGAGCCCCTAAACCCCAAAGGTTCTCCTAATGCAAACTCAGCGACCTCGTTCTCTCTCACCTGCTGTGAAACGTGAGCAGCAGACATTATGAGTGTTGTGTGATATTGTGAGAGATCATTTAAAGGATAATTTCAGTATTTAACACCTTGAGTCTATTTTGTAGTTTGTTTTGAATGAAATAGAGTGGTGGACATTTTCAAAACTCTGCAACTCACCGAGTGGTTGGTGGTGTTCGTTGATGATTAAAAAAATATATTGGCGCAATGTATGCTTTCAATCCGTGTTGTTTGCTAAAGTGGAACTATTTTTACAGATACCTCACAACGTGTATAAACTTCCGCTCGATATTTGAGTCTGAAGCGTTAGCACACTCCCGACCACTTGATGGCGACAACCAGGATGCTGTACGGAACACGTTGTCTGGCGCACCGTAAAAAAGTCACAGACACAGTCGAATATGGCAAGACGGAGAACCAAGCAAAAAGACTACAACCAAATGTAAACAGACCCCTTTCTGTTCCCGGTAGCTAGCGCAGTAATATCAACGAGCACTGAGTCCTCCAGCAGACATCAATGCGATAAAAAAGACAAAATAAAAGTTTCAGAACATCAACGAACACCACCAACCACTCGGGGAGTTGCACAGTTTTGAAAATGAACGTTAAAGGGTTAGTTCACCTAACAATGAAAATTAAGTCATTAATTACTCACCCCCATGCTGTACCAACCCCGTAAGACCTTCGTTCATCTTCGGAATACAAATGAAGATATTTTTTATTTAGTCTGAGAGCTGGATCACTCCTCCATAGACTGCCTAAGGGACTAGCTCTTGACGGCCCATAAAGTCATTAAAGAAATGTTTAAATATTCCATGTGCCTACAGTGGCTCAATTCTAAGTTTATCAAGTGACAGAGACTGCTTTTTGTGCGAAAAAACCCCCATAAATAACGACTTTATTCGACTATTCCATTACTTCCTTATGGGCCTCTTGGAATACATTGGCCACCGTAGGAGTTAAAACGAAATCGGAATTGAGAGGAACAGAAATTAATATTCACTGGATGATCATATACTTTTTCACCGCTAGATAGGGGTAAAAATCACACAGTGTAGCTTTAAATAAGATGGAAATAGACAAAAAATGCAACCCCTGCTGCGTCCAAACTCATTGCAGAAGGCCAGTGGAGTGACAAAATCTACCATTTGAGTAAATGTCGCTCGTTTGAGGTGTTACCTCCCATTTATCCTAGTATGCTTTAAAAATAGATGTAGCTTCAAAGTTCAACTAAATGTTTCCAGCTAGTTAGAGCGAATGTGTCTTTTGGGAAGAAAAATTGGTTGTCTTTGTTGTGCATGCAAGCGGCTCATACGCTTCACCCTGCAATGCAATGTTTAGAAGGTTCACTGTATAGCTTATGTCATCTGATCTTGTCCACAGCTGCATCCCATGCACGCACATCTGTCTGATTCTTTTATCTCATATTGTCTCTGTGTATGTATTCATAAGCACAGAAGGGGAAAAGTCTTCACACACACATTTAGACACTCTGTAAGACATCACCAATTTTTTCCACATGACTGACAAAACATCTGTCTCATTCTTCTGACACTCGCTATGGGCAAATCTGCCAACCCTTGTTTTATCACAAGTGTAGCACAAATATTGTTGGAAATATGAAGTGTGGAATAACGTAACGTGGATACAGTTGGTCATTGTAAAATATTTTCTAAAATTACAGAAATAAAAAGGTTAAAAAATTCAAATATTTATCTGTATCAAGTTTTGATGAGCTAATTAGAATGTTCACTGAAAATTAAATAGATCTCCACTTAAAAATCTCTCACATTTTTTTTGCTTTGTTTTCAATTTTATTTTGTATTTTTCATCTTTGTGCTGTCGGGTTGCCTGGTGTTATGATGTGTTTTCTCACTGACTGATAGATCGTAACGATTGATCTCCAGTAATAAGCTTTTGCGCTGCAGGGCTGTAAGCTTGATCGATGTTTGTCTGTATGTTTACAGCCACAGTGACAGCTCAACTGAATCATTCCATTCATAAACCTCCTCCTTTCTCTTGTATCCATCTGTCTTATCTATTCATCCACTTATTATCAGAGCAGAAACGTAATCTCTCTTTGCTAAATGGCTAATTATGACTTATTTCAATTATATGAAATGGATTTATTGGTAAGTTAAGTAGACTAATATTTAGCAGGTGCATTTCATGGAAAGTCCCCTTAATAAATAATAATTTGAATTTGAAATTAGAAATTTTCTTCTAAAATGATCATTTTTATCAAGCTTGTATATTTAAGTTCAGTAATTTCACTTAAATGGCAATGAAGATTACTATTAATTGTCATTTAAGTGAAATTACTGAACTTAAATATACAAGCTTGATAAAAATGGTCATTTTAGAAGAAAATTTCAAATGGCATTTAGAGGCTTTTGCATCTGAACTCTTCATATATACATTTTTATATATATATATATATATATATATATATATATATATATATATATATATATATATATATATATATATATATACACATATAATATGATCTATGATATATATGATTTTCTTCATGAAAAAAAAACTGTTCTGAGCAGCAGCAAAATAGTTAGTCACCATGGCTTGTTATTTATTTTGGGTCATTATATAATGTGGGTAATATAATATAATATAATATATATATATATATATATATATATATATATATATATATATATATATATATATATATATATATATATATATATATATATACTATATATTTATATATATATATATATATATATATATATATATATATATATATATATATATATATATATAATATTATATTACCCATATTATATAATGACTCTAAAACTATTTTGCTGCTGCTCAGAAAAGTTTTTTTTTTCATGAAGAATATCATTTGGAGTCTTAAACAAGCACTTTTAGGGACTTGCATTGTATGTCATAACTGAGGACTTTGCTTACAAGCTGTATGTGATATATCCCATGATGTTATTGAAACATCAGTCATTTGATCCCATCATCAGCACTTCTGTTCTATTCTGAGCCACATGCTGCTGACAAATGAATGGAAATAAGTTCAAATATAAGTTCAAATATTTGCTTCTGCATTTTCACTGCACACAGGCTGACTTTGCAAGTTGGAACCAATGAGTACAGATGGGTGAAGTTCTTCTTAATGTCAGTTGAGTGGTGAAGTGATGAATTTCCTGAGGAATTGTGTTGAAATTATTCAACAGTAAATCTTGTTTGTTCTTGTAAATGCTGTTTCATTCAAATCATATTTAGCACTGTAAAAGATTAAATCTGTGTTTGTACGTATGTTGAATGCTTGTGGGCTTTGGAGGAGATAGAACAAGAACAGAAGACAAGAAAACCCACTCATGCTTTGGAATAAAAAAAATGTAGAAAGAGACAAAGTGAGCATCTGTACTGCTATTGGATTTCCATAGTTAAATATATCACTGCCACTAAGTAGAAAAACTATAATCAAAATCTGCTCTCACTTTGCCAGCTTGCCTCTCTCTTTATTTGTCTCTATCTTTACTACTTTTAATCTCTATATTATGGACATTGCATGAATGTACGAGCCTATAAAGATGCAGACACACTCCTGAGGGTAAAGTGCCCTTCAAGGCTCTTGTTCATGAGCGGATGTGTGGAGCTTATTGAGTATCGAGTGACAAGGTTTTTCAATAATGGATGCAGAGTGGTTGTTGTTGTAGAAAATCATTCGAGGGGTTCGTGGTGGTCGGTCTGTAAAAACCTAGTGAGCTGCCTAGCTAGATAGCATGTTTAGGCTACATAGGCACATTTTGATGTGTAGGATGCTCCAAAAATTGTCCTTGCTGTGGAAAAACCTGGAGATTGTATTATATTTCATTCAATGCTGATGAGTATAAAAAAACTTGTTCTATCTAATTAAAATAGACTAATACAGTTTACATATTAGCATAGCAACATATGCTAACAGCAAACTGTATTGGAAATAGGTGTTACTCAAGCCATGTAATCTCATTGCAGAATGTAACACACATTACGCTGAATGATAGTATCGAGCAATCATAGTTTTGTTGAGTGTTAGAAGCAGTTCAGGCCTGAGGGCTGTAATGTCGGGATGTTTCAGAGCTCTTTGAAAGGAACTACAGCACCTGACATCTGCTATTAGTCAAGAGTGTGTGGTGGTGTGAAGTGTTAGGCTCTCGGAATGAGAACACACTCCACACACATATGGAGGCGTGTGTCAAGTGCTCTGACTGTCCTCGAGGATACGCATTGATGATACCCATGAACTGAGCAGAGGCGAAATCTAGCAGTTTTCTCATTTCTCCAGCTATGTTATTGTATTATATTGAGATCCCACTTGCTGTTGGTGTCCTACTTGTAGGCTAGTATACTTGTGTGACGTGTGCGCACTTATGTAGAAGATTTGAATGTCAGCAGTCGAAGATTACATGCAAGGGTTTCATCAGGTTTCTAGTAGGGATGTGCACGAATATTTGAATTTTTGAATATTCGATATGTAATTATTATTCGAAAAATAAAATACTATTCGAATTTTGAATCACGTTGCTTTGCTGGCCGTAAATGCAGTGAGTCCATGATAAATCCTAAAGAACTCACAGTTACAATTAAATGCACTGGATGGCGCTGTGGAGTGTGTTAACAAGTTGTCTGTATTTGATCACATAATGTTGTCGTTACTTAAAAGGATCTTACTAAACGGAATTACTTTTGATCAAATTAATTAATTAATCTGAGTTATGATATCATCACCATGAGAAATCACATGAAATCCAAACAGTCGAAGTGAGGAAAGATAACGTCGTTAGCTGTTCATCATTGCATCACAACTGCAGGTAAGCGCAGCTGGACCCCGCATGATCAAAGATGTTAACTTATCTAATAGCAAAATGATTTTGAGAACTCACTTATTTTAAGTTTCGTTGGGCAGAATCTGATTAAGAACAGAAAATGCAAAACACTGTTCTCTTTGTGTCTCTGAAACGTCTGTCAGCGCAGCGTCTTTTCTCACTCGAGCATAAAGTGCTGGCGACGCCCCTGCATGTAACGTTAGATATTATTGTTTTTCTCAACATAAACGTGAAACAATATAAAGACGATAATCAGTCATTTGCTGACTCGTGTGTATATCTGTACGATATCTGACTGCAATCTTTAAGCGCTTTATTAGGTTTTTTTTTCGCTCGCGCTGCTTGAGCATGCTTTTAATAATGCTTTTTTATATACATATTTTGTTTACACATAGGCCTACTGTTTAATGTTTTCAACTAAAAGAAAACTTTAATTACTATTGTAAGCTTGTTGTGTATTGCCTAATTGTAAGCTTGTCCAGAAATGGTGACAAAAACATAACGTCTTTTTCGTTAAACATAATTTAAATAAACGAATATTCGAATATTGTGTGAGTGCCCTCTGGTGGACCAACTATAACACTCATGACATGGTTCAAACATGTTTCGTCCGTTTTTATTTTTGAAATATTCATTTATCGGCCATTACAACTGCCGATACCGATAGTTTTGAAAATGCCTATTATCGGCCAGATGAGATCGGCATGCCGATATATCGGTCTGGCTCTAAGTTTCTAGCAGAAGCTGATCCCAGGTTGTGTGTGTCTCTCTCGTGTTTCTGTCTGCTTGGCTGTCTAACCCCAGTCACAGAGTCACATGCCCTCGAGCAGAGAGCTGTTAACTGCTGGAAAGCATTCACACTTCCTCTTTCCTGACTTGTCGACCTCTTACTACTACGTGGCGTTCCCTGAAGGTTGAGTTGCGAGCTTACTCACGCTTCCTGTGTCGACTCATGGGGCCCCATGACAGAGGGGGATGGGGTGTGTGTTTAGACGAAGTGTGTGTGCAGACATCAAACTGCCTCTCATTGGGAGAACTGGGCTCTTAAAAAAAATTACATAAAAATTACAGTCAGTTTGCAACAGTATTAAAATTGTGAACTCTGTCATGTCAGTGAGGCATGCAGAGCTGCTTTTGTGTTTGAAATTGTACATATTTGAGGTTAAATTACAGCAAATATTGATTATTAGTAAACTAAAACTAAAACCATTTAAAAAAAAGATAATTTAAATGAAAATTTAGTAAACTGGTTTGTGGTGGGCATTATGGCGCAATATGGCTGCCGTTGCATCATCCAGGTGATGCTGCACATTGGTGGTGGCTGAGGAGACCACTTCCATAAAGCGCTTTGAGTACCCAGAAAAAGCACTATATAAATATAATGAACAAATTAATAACTGAAATAAAATAAAACAATAAAATAAACTTATTTTATTTCAGCTAGTTGCCAAAACAACATTTAGTTTAGTTTTAGTTTACATTTTATTTACATTTTAATTTAGTTTAACTTCATGTAATGACAACTAAAATAAAAAATATTAAAAACGTAGACACATAAAAAAATACTAAAACTTACACTAAAATGAAAATAAAATGTATATTACAAAAAAAAAAATATATATATATATAACAAAAATTCTAATTGTATCTCACTGATACTAATAACACTCGTTCAGGAGGCCGTAGGTTTTGGTACAAAGCTTTTATGTATCGTTGTGCACTGTAAAAATTAATATGCTATATCTAATCAATAAAATTGTGGCAACAAATTACAAACAATATTATTAATTAAATTGAACAAATTAGAATTGAGTAATAATTAATCAAATTATTTCTTACAATTTCACCATTTAAAATAAGTAAAGTTTACACCAAAAAAACAAAACAAAAATATCTGAATAACAGACAGACTTCAAAGATTAATTAAGAACTCTTTATTTAAAATTGCCAACATTCCAACATTAAAGACACCTGATGTTAACAAGCAGAATCCCTGAAGGAGAAAACCATCATTTTAAAGCAAACCTAAAACAAACACCGATCACCATAATGGTGACTTAAATGTAAGTTTTTTTGGTGTACGTTTTACTCATTTTAAATAGCTAACTTTAAAGGAATTCTTTTAATTAGTTATCACTCAATTCTATTGTTATAATTGAATTAATAAAATTGCTTGTAATCTGTTGCCACAATATTTTTGATTAGATAAAGCGCATTCATTTTTACAGTAAAAAAGAACTACATTTTTAAATATAGATTATCATACATTTCCTGAAATGTATTGAAAAATCAGAACAACTGCTAAAGCTGCTTGCTTCCTCTACAATATTTCTCACTGAGAAAATGAAAGGCAGGTGTGTGTTTTGGTGTGCATGGTTCCTTGCTGTGGTCAGAGCCATCACAGATGGGGCTTTTTGCAGAGCGCGTTTAACCCTTCCACCATAACCACTAAGGGTCCTGTCTGAGAGAACTGCAACATCAAACACTCTGTACCACCTTAGTGTCCTATTTACACATCATGTTCAAGCTGCATATCTCTTCAAAAGTGGGCTGCAAAGACAGATTTTTTCAGTCTGTAGTGGGCGCTTGGCGCAAAAACACAAAAGCTGAATCGTGCTTGAAGCCGTTATAAGCTGTTTAATCCTTGGAAGCGCGGCATTGCAATGCTTTATACTGAAGGTGTCATTTTTAAAGCCAATTAGAGATATTTTTGTTTGCAGATTTGATTTTTTTTATTCCAGCGCACCCTCAAGCCATCTGTTTGGATCCCAGTCAGCTCCATGCAGCGATGCTCAAAGCCGTGTGCTTTAGAAAAGATGTCCTCCCAAGGCCGTCTGTAAAACTTGCATGAGGGTCTTAAGCATTTGACTGAAATGCAGCCAGGAACAGATTTTTAGGAACTGTTTTCAGTCCACAGTACACGGATTATAATACATACACGCAATATTTTAGCATAACTTCATCATAAAAATGTCAGAGAGGAAACTTCAGCCACACAGTATTGTTTTTGTGTTGAGTTACAGAACATAAGCGTAATGTATATAAGAATGTGTGTGTGGATCTGTATACATTTCTTAGGCTTCTAGTTAGTTGGCAGTAATATTTAATAAATACTTGTAAAATACACTATAGTGTAAATTACAACTAATATGAAAATTAACTATTGAAGTCAAGTATTGTTTCTGCAGGTTACATCAGTACACTAGTAGTTGGTGACAAGTCTTTATGAGTGACTCATTGAATCATTCATTCAACCGATTTGTAAAAACGGCAATTTAGTCAAGAATTCGAAACTAGTTGAGTAATTGAATAATTCATTCAACCAATCATTCATGAATGTAAATATTCATTAATATGCTTTGCAATACATTGGTTTATATACAGGATGCAATTATTTGTGTTTGATAATCAGCCCAATATGTTAATTTTAGGGCTGTCAAACGATTAATCACGATTAATCATATCCAAAATAAAAGTTTGTGCACTGTGTATAATTATTTTATATATATAAATACACACACATGCTTGTATCTATTTTAGAAATATTTTCATGTATATACTGTATATAGATTTATATATAATTATATTATATATAAATATAAATATTTTATATATAAATAATATTTTTTCTTAAATATACACATATTGGTCAAAAGTTTAAGATCGATAAGATTTTTTATGTTTTTAAAAGAAGTCTTTTGCTCACCAAGGATGCAAATTTTTGATAAAAAATACACAAAAAACAGTAATATTGTGAAATATTATGACAATTTAAAATGACTTTTTTTATGTTAATATATATTAAAATGTAATGTAAAAGGCTGTTCTTTTGAACTTTCTATTCATCAACAAATCCTGAAATAAAAATGTAAAAACTGTTTTCAACATGGATAATAATCATACATGTTTTTGGAGCATAAAATCATCATATTAGAGTGATTTGTGAAGGATCATGTGACACTGAAGACTTCGAGTAATGATGCTGAAAATTCAGCTTTTTTTCAGAGGAATAAATTACATTTTAATATATATTAACATAAAAAAGTAATTTTAAATTGTCATAATATTTCACAATATTACTGTGTTTTTGTGTATTTTTTATCAGAAAATTGCAGCCTTGAGTGAACAAAGAGACTTCTTTTAAAAACAAAAAATCTTACCAATCTTAAATTTTTAACCAGTAGTGTACATGCATGTGTGTATATATATATATATATATATATATATATATATATATATATATATACAAAATAATTATACACAGTGCACCCACATATATAATGTAAACACAAACTTTTATTTTGGATGCAATTAATCGCGATTAATAATTTGCACAGCCCTAGTTAATTGAAAAAAAATCAATTGTATATAAAACATGCTTATTATTCGAAGGCATAGATGTCAGTCAGCGATCGTGGAATCGGTAACTCACACTGGCTGAAGAAGCTTAGAACTAATGTTTATTGAAAGCACACAATGTCATCAAAACAGAAGTGAAAACATGACAGATTATACACCAGTTATGATTCCATCTCGTCATCACAGTATTCAGTTGAAATTCCACTTGCTCTGCATACTTATAGGCAATGGTCCCATTTAGTTCCTGAAGGATGATGCCGAGCTGTGTGGGCAGTGTGTGGGTGCGGGAGAAGCTGTGTGGTGTTTCATTTGGTTGTGAAACAGAAATGCAGAAAATGCTTTTAACAAGCAATCATTTTCATGTTGTGATAAAGATCTTGGGTTTCCATGAGGTTCCATTATACACGGTCTCATATAATATTGTACTGTTTAAATCAGACTTATTCACATTACAAGGAAATGATAAATTTTCATAAAAAGAAAGACAGCAATGAGCTGAGATCATTATGTAGGTCATAATAGCAGCTGTTTCCTCTCGAGAACAGTGTTAGCGTTGAGGTTTTCTGCAAAATATTACTCAGGACTAATATGTTGTGAATATGTTGCCACGTGAGCACCGGTTCTGTCTGTGCAGTGTTGTTTTCACCTCCTAGAACATTGGCGTAGAGTTTAGGATGGACTTGCCAAAAATGGTGATATTGCAAACACAGTTGTAAAGGCCAGAAAGTAAATTTCATCCTGTTCATGAAGTTTATGTTTTTGTCCTGATCTGCAGATGTTTTATTCTGAACTGTTGGGTATAGGATGAAAAAGCAGACAAACAACCGTTTTTATTTCTTCTGTGGAACAAAAAGTACTAATAAATCAATAATGAATCTCATAAAGGCTGTTAAAGACTTTTAAGTTCCAAAAATGACAAAAACAAACCAAAACATCTGGATAAAAGTTGTCCACATGGTTTAAATGACAAAATGAGAACTGACATTTGTGAACATATCAGTCAGATTTGTGAATCGTTTGTTCAGTCCAATTTCTGAACTGGATCAACTGGTTCAACATATGAATCTGTTTATGGTCTGAAGAGCTATTTAAGAGTTAAACAATGGAGGGTTTTTAAATATGCAAATGGTAGCTGTTCATTTTCAGTCATCTCATTCTGTCTGACCATGTCATTCAAGTTAAAACATCTGTAAATCTACTTTCACTTGCTTTCATGGCTGTTTTATTAATAAGGCAGTATCGAACTGTTTCTGAGTCTCAGCTTTAATTATAGGGTACATCCATAAAAGCACAGATGAGTAAAATGAATAATTAATTTGCATAAAAATTTAAATTAAAAATTCATTTCATTATCATGTTAGATATGACCTTGACAGTCATGGGACCCATTAAAAAGCTTCTGTACCAATGTCAGTCACATGTCCTCTGAGATCTGTGAATGACATTATATTAAGCTCCAGTGATCCGTAATCACTGATCTGGAATCTGAAAGTAAGGAACGCTTCAGGAACGTGCCTGATGGAAAGCCACAAAGAGGGAGAGATAAGAGAGTGGATATAAATGTCTACAAGCCGTAATGGTCTATACGAGACAACGCTTGTCTGCTTTTAGACAGAGGCACAGAAATAGACCACAAAGGCTTCTGGGGGATTTTGATGTCTGATTGAGGCTCATAATTAAACATTTACTCTTACTGAGTGCAAAATTACAGTACTGCGTTATCATGAAGAACATCAACAGGGATTAGACAAGAGATGTTTTACAGCAATTGATGTAAGTTTTGGAGACTAGTTTAAAATATGCATGTTAAAGGAGTAGTTTACTTTTAAAAAAACTTTTGCTGATAAACTCACTCCATGTCATCCAAGAAATCCATGTCATTGTTTCTTCAGTCGAAAAGGAATTAAGGTTTTTGATGAAAACATTCCAGGATTTTTCTCCATATAATGGACTTCAATGGGAACCAGACGGTTCAAGGTCCAAAAGACAGTTTCAGTTCAAACTGTTCAAAGGGCTTTAAACCATTCCAGACGATGAATAAGGGTCTTATCAAGCGAAAAGATCGCTCATTTAAAACAAACAAACAAACAAACAAACAAAGTTTAAGTTTTATAAGTTCAAATAGTCGTGACTCTCCTATTCGAACTCGTTTATCAAAATGAACAAATCTTTTTTCGTGTCTATTCGGTTCATTCAGCGAACGTAATGAACGAATTGACTCTGAAAAGATTCGTTCAATTTGATAAACAAGTTCGAATAGGAGAGTCACAAACGCGCATCACAGAACAGTGCAAGTCTGACCATTTGAGCTTATAAAACTTAAACTTTTTTTTTAAATGAGCGATCGTTTTGCTTGATAAGACCCTTATTCATCATCTGGAATTGTTCAAAGTCCTTTAAACTGTTTGCATTTTTTACTGAAACTGTCTTTTGGACCTTTGAAGTCCATTATATGGAGAAAATCCTGGAATGTTTTCATCAAAAACCTTAATTTCTTTTTGACTGAAGAAAGAAAGACATGGATATCTTGGATGACATGGGGGTGAGTAAACTATCGGCAAAAGTTTTTTTAAAAGTGAACTACTCCTTTAACTTTCTCTGAGGCCTGTGTTTTCTGTAAAGACAAAACCGTTATGAAATGCTTTAATACTTTAATACAAACACAAAGTATCAGACACACATACATATATACACTACTGGTCAAAAGTTTAAGATTGGTACGATTTTTTATGTTTTTAAAAGAAGTCTCTTCTGCTCACCAAGGCTGCAATTTTTTGATAAAAAATACACAAAAAACACAGTAATATTGTGAAATATTATGACAATTTAAAATGACTTTTTTATGTTAATATATATTAAAATGTAATTTAAAATAAAAAAAGCTGAATTTTCAGCATCATTACTCCAGTCTTCAGTGTCACATGATCCTTCACAAATCACTCTAATATGATGATTCTATGCTCCAAAAACATGTATGATTATTATCCATGTTGAAAACAGTTTTTTACATTTTTATTTCAGGATTCTTTGATGAATAGAAAGTTCAAAAGAACATCTTTTATCTGAAATGGAAAGCTTTTGTTACATTAAACACTACCCTTTAAAAAGTTTGGGGTCAGTAAGAATTTGTATTTTATTTTTGGGGGAAATAAATAAGAAATCAATACTTCTATTCATCAAGGATGAGTTACATTGATCAAAAGTTACAGTAAAGACATTTATAATGTTGGAAAAGATTATAATTAAATAAATGCTGTTCTTTGAACTTTCTATTCATCAAAGAATCCTGAAATAAAAATGTAAAAAAACTGTTTTCAACATGGATAATAATCATACATGTTTTTGGAGCATAAAATCATCATATTAGAGTGATTTGTGAAGGATCATGTGACACTGAAGACTGTAGTAATGATGCTGAAAATTCAGCTTTTTTTCAGAGGAATAAATTACATTTTAATATATATTAACATAAAAAAGTCATTTTAAATTGTCATAATATTTCACAATATTACTGTGTTTTTTGTGCATTTTGTATCAAAAAATTGCAGCCTTGGTGAGCAGAAGAGACTTCTTTTAAAAACATAAAAAATCTTACCGATCTTAAACTTTTGACCGGTAGTGTATATATTCCCACTGCCTGTTTCATACTCACTCAGATGTCCATGTGTGGAAGCTTACGCTTTATAGTTATAAGTTAAATTTTTGTAATATTTGGATATTATTTGACTGTCTAGTAAATATGAAACTGTTTGTACTTGTGTATCCGGTGTGTGTGTGTACACCTGGCATTGGTATACGTGTTATCTTGCCAAGGACCGTGTATGTGGCCTGTTGATGCCTTATCTGATTAGTTTATCTGTGTCATGCTCTGTACTTGAGACATTAAAGGACAGCGGATAGATTGAGACAGATAAAGACAAGATGAGACTGACAGGAAACGTGCTCTTGCAGTTTGATGATAGATGGGAGATGATATGGGTGGCACTTTCCTCAAATAGGGTCAAATTTGTTTTTGAAATGAAAAACTAGCAAGTTAACTTTGTTTTAAATAGATGTTTATTTAAGTTTTAAAACAACAGTCACACAAATCAAACTGTATTTAGACATGTCCCGGATAATGTCCTAAAATAATAACATAACATTCAGACATAACATGTCGACAGTCCCCATTTTCTGAAGGTAAAGCACCTCCTTCATGGAAAAAGAGGCTGACTTATGTACGTTTTAATCAGATGGATCTCCCTGGAAGTCCCTGGATCTGGTGCCGGTGATCCTACAGCAGAGACTGCGTTTCCTTAATGTGCGTTAATTACGGTTGAAATGTTCTTAAACTTTCAGTCCACTTTGTTTAACTTGCGTCAGCAAATCTGGCATTGTGAGCAAGATTTTCCAAGAACCATTTTCCAACTACTATATATCAGGGGCGTGCAGTTGTGTTCTGAAATGAGGAGGCGAAGTCATTACTGTTTTTTTAATGTTTTTGTTTTTAATAAATCAAATGTAAATGCATGCCCCAGTTTCATAATGCCGTCACATGTTCCTGGTTAAATAAACATTACATCAAAATAGAAAAACTAAATTCAATTCTAATTTTGTATTTTTACATTAATGATGTAAATAATGTTCCAGTTTATTAATTTTATTATACTATATATACTATATTTATATATAAAAATAGGGGCTGTCCAAATGATTAATCGTGATTAATCGCATCCAAAATAAAAGTTTTTGTTTACATAATATATGTGGGTGCACTGTGTATAATTATTTTATATATATAAATACACACACATGCTTGTATATATTTAAAAAAATATTTTCATGTATATACTGTATATAGGTTTATATATAATGTATATTATATATAAATATCTTTTTTTCTTAAATATACATGAATGTTTGTGTATTTATATATACAAAATAATTATACACAAAAACTTATGTAAACAAAAACTTTTATTTTGGATGTGATTAATCATGATTAATCATTTGACAGCCCTAATATAAATATATATTAATTAATTACATATATAAAATATAATGTGTGTATAGATGACACAAACAAAAATATTAAGGCTGTCAAACGATTAAGTCGAGATTAATCGCATCTAAAATAAAAGTTTGTGTTTACATAATATATGTGGGTGCACTGTGTATAATTATTTTATATATAAATACACACAAATGCATGTATATGTTTAAGAAATATTTTCATGCATTTCTATAGATTTATATAAATTATATTATATATAAATATAATTATTTTATATATTAAATAGTATTTTTTCTTAAATATACAAGCATGTGTGTATTTATATATTATACACAGTGCACCCACATATATTATGTAAACACAAACTTTTATTTTGGATGCAATTAATCGCGATTAATCGTGATTAATCGTTTGACAGCCCTAAAAATATATTTGTTAAATTATCTTTATATTTAACTGATTTTTATTCTATATAATTATGTTATGATATACATATTATTTAGTTGTTTTCAGACAAATCATGAGCTGTATATTTAAATATCTTGTGCAATTTTTATTTATTAAATTATGAATAGGAGAAAGGCCGCAATGTTATTTTAGAACATGAAACCAGACTCGAGCAGATTCACTGAGCACACTTAAGAGTCATACCGAAAATCTTATTGCTGTCACTTCAGTGAATGCATCTACAAACCAACCTGCAAACTTTCATCTGGGCACATTTTTTTTTTTTGAGAAATGGAAACAATCTTCTTCAGTGAGAACCTTCCCATTGTTGTTGGAATGGGAAACAGTCTAAGGTCATGGATCCACCAAGTCACTTTCACTGTGTTTACAGGGGGTCTTTGAAGCACGCCACCTGTTAGAGACGGTTTCCACCCTTTCCTCTCCTTTAACCGGTTATGTAAGCCCTAATCAGATCCTGGAAATAAAGGGACTTTTCTTTCTGTTTTGTAAATCTTTTTCCAGTTGCCTTCAACTCTCAATGCACCTTCCCTTTTCTAAATGCATCATGTCATGCACTTGATTTTCCCTAGAACACTTAGAAAGGTTGTAATTTTTGTGTCATGTATAAAAAGCTCTGTGCTATTTTTGCAATGCCGAGACATGGCCTGATGCTCTGTAACCTCTTGAAAGTGAAAGTAGCCTTTGCTTAGTTTGCACCAGCTCCATTTTTGGTCTTCCTATTCTGTGCTCTGCCGGTTTTTATGAGAGACAGAGATCCCTGTACAGAAACAACACTTGCACCTTTGAGATTTTCTCCATTTGTCTGAACCGTAGTGTACAGCTCCTCGCCTGAACAGGAAGCCAGACAAACCATTCATCTCTTTTAACTGTATTATAATTTCCTGTGCATGTCTGCATGTTTGTCTTTTATCAGCGCTGATGTGTCTCAAGCACAAAACACTACATTTACAGCATGTTTACTAACCAAACTAGGTGGAACTTACTGTAATCATGTGATTTACGTTTTGAAGTGTTACAATATAGCGAGGTGCTGATATGAGGGTGGGAGGGTGGAAATCCCAGCTGAGATTTCCCAAACACCGCATATGGTATAACTAACAGATAGACAGCCAGGTTCATACTCCGCCAACAGTGTAGTTTGGGTTAGTGAAGTTACAGAAAATCTGTTTCTTTTTGAAGAAAAACACATTTATCATTTAATTGTATCAATCCTGTACCTTTTTTTACCCACGTAAACACAACAAGGAATGTTAGACAGGATGTCCGTGCTGCTCTTTTTCATGCAATGAAAGCGAATGGCGATGAGGGGCTGTCATTCACCAAAAATAACAAGAAATAAAACCATAAAAGTACAGTGACTTATATTGCATGGTTTCAGAAGACTTATAGTTTTAATAGACTTATGGACTTTTATGGTGCTTTTATGGTACTTTTTGCTTTTTATTTATTTTTTTAGCTTGAAAGTTTGGTCAGCGATTCACCATTCCCTTTCATTTTAAACAAAAGAAACAGTTTCTGCTTTCTGTTGAACTTCTGCTTTTGTCTTCCACCGAAGAAAGAAAATCATACAGGTTCACACTGTAAAAATGAATATGCTTATCTAATCAATAACATTGTCGCAACAGATTACAAGCAATATTATTAATTAAATTGGTAACACTTTACAATAAGGTTCATTAGTTACTACATTAGTTAACATTAACAAATAATGAACAATACTTCTTCAGCATTTGTTAATCTTTGGTAATGTTGATTTCAACATTTACTAATACTTTATTAAAATCTTGTTAACATTAGTTAATGCACTGTGAACTAACATGAACAAACAATGAACAGCTAGATTTGTATTAACTAACGTTAACAAAGAATAACAAATAGAGTAACAAATGGTTAGTTCATGTTAGTTAATGCATGAACTAATGTTTAATAAACAAACCTTATTGTAAAGTGTTACCATTAAATTTAACAAATTAGAGTTGAGTAATAATGAATTAAATTATTCCTTAAAAGTTTACACCAAAAAATTAAACCAAAATATCTGAATAACAGACAGACGTAAAAGGTTATTTTATATTACCAACATTGAAGACACCTGATGTTAACAAGCAGAATCACTGAAGGAGAAAAACGTAATTTAAAAACAAACACCGATCACCATAATGGTGACTTAAATTTACTTAAAACAAAAAAAGTTTTACTTATTTAAATGGTTAACTTTTAAGGAATTTGTTTGATTAATTATTACTTAAATTGAATTAATAATATTGCTTGTAATCTGTTTCCACATTTTATTTATTTTTTGATTAAACACTTTCATTTTTACAGTGTAGAACCGTTAAAACATTGACAATATCACTGACTAATGTCACTGACACACTGACTAAACCACTCTACCTCCAACAATGTGGATGAGTTATTTCTCTTCAGCACGTCAGACTGGTTGAACTTGCACATAAGATTAAATGCATTGAATCAGATCTCTTTGCAAGACTGAATTTTAGGATGAGCATCTTTCAGTAAAAGTGGTCAGAGTAGCGTGCATGGATTGACAGTTGCTTCACTCTGTGTGCTGTGAATTCATGATGTAATTCAGTTGTCATGCACACAGCAGAGTTCAGCTGAGCTGGTGTGATTGCAATTGATTTCTGAACACATCTTCCCCAGGCGCTAACGGGTTCGAATGCTCAAACCACATATGTGCTCATCACTGATATGGAAATCTCCATAAATATATATATTTTTTTACATTTTGGTATTAATTAATTGTGCATATATTTGTTTGACCATGTTGCATTTGAATGGACGCCTGTGCAAAAATTGTTCATGACCTGACTGTAAAATCTGGCATTGATATGTTGATTATTCAGCGCTCATAAGCATATCTGTGGAAGATCAGCGAGGTGAACACTCTTGGTGAATGTGTAAAAGCGCAAAAAGATTAGGATGAATCTTTGATATTTTTCATGTCAGAGGCTGATTGTGCATGTAAACCTGAACGGCAGTGAAATGTTGATGCACACTGACCCCTGCTGGTGCTAATGTTGCGGTGCTGTTATTTCTGTTTGGAAGATTATGTGTTCTTTGTGGGTAACACTATCTTTCATAGCTTTTTATAATAAGAAGGTTTTAAATGAAAGGCCTGTCCACATTAATGCATTAATGCACACACACACACAGCTTGATTTTAATTGGTCAAACATTGGCTAAACTTTCCTCTCTTGCAAAAAAACCCAAAAAACTTTAATTTAAGCTCAAATCAATATTTCATGTAGAATAGATGCAATAATGAACGTTTGTTTTTATACTATCCCTTACTTAATAAATAATGAGTATTCTTGTCTTTTTCTCTTAGGTTATGGACACACTGTCCAAACTCTCTCATACACACATTGCACAGCAGACTGGAATAAGGTACAGTACATTATAAAAAAAGAAGATGAAATGAAAAATTCAAACTATTTTATGAGTGCAAATGAAAATGCTTACGTTCTCTCTTTCTTTCTATTCTAGGCCATTTCCCACAGAAGAGAGTGTTGAGGATGAAGACATCTATAACCACCTAGAGGATCTGATAGAGTGAGTCATTTTTTTTTTTTGCTTACATTGCTCGTTCCTCTGCAGAAACAAGATGATATTTTAACCTTCAGCACACTGTATGATATCAGAGATATAGGAGCCTCAGGCTGGAGTACTTAGGTTAACATGTGAGTCATGACATAATGTGTGCCACACATACTGTGATCCTGTAGATATCCTCAGATCCTCATGTGTAAAATATGACCTTTGCCAACTTTTACTTAGTGTTGTTAACACATGAAGAGATCTTTTTTTAGTTAGGATCTTATATAATTATGGAAGCTTTTTTTCACAATGGAAAGGGCTGTGAAACGATTAATCGCGATTAATTGCATCCAAAATAAAAGTTTGTGGTTACGTAATATTATGTGTGTACTTGTGTGTGTAATTATTTTGTATATAAAAATACACACACATGCATGTATATATTTAAGAAATATTTGCATGTATATACTTTATATAATATTTATACATAATTAATATTATATATAAATATAAATATTTGAAATATTGAGAACATTTTTCTTAAATATATACATGCATGTGTATGTGTGTGTATTTATATATACAAAATAATTATACACACTATGCACACATATATTATGTAAACACAAACTTTTATTTTGAATGCGATTAATCGCAATTAATTGTTTAACAGCCCTAGAATAAAAACAAGTTAATTATGCTTATATCTCATAATTTGGACTTTATGACTTGCAATTGTGAGTTTATATCTAAAAATTCAGAGAAAAGGTCAGAATTGCAAGTTATAAACTCGCAGTTGAAAGAAAAAATTGAGAAAGTCTTTCTATTACCTTTCTAATTTCAAATTTATTTACAATTCTGACTTTTTTCTCTCTATTCCTAGTTGACTTTTTATTCCTAAAAAGTCAAAATTGCTAGAAATAAAATTAGATTTGCGAGAATAAAGCCAGAATTGCAAGAAATAAATTAGAATTGCTAGATTTGCAATTGCAATTCTGACTCCCAATTCTGACTTATTTTTTGTCGCAATTGCAAGTTTATAATTTGCAATTCTGACTTTTTTCTCTCAGAATTATGAGATATAAACCCCCAACTGCGAGTTATAAAGTCTGAATTGTGAGATATAAAGACATAATTACATTTAGTGATTTTTTACTCATTGGCGGAAATAAGCTTCCATACCGTATATAGTCTTTATATATCAGATTTGTCAGAAATGTATACTTTTAAATTATATTCGGTTACCGTAACTACGTATGGGATTTATTTATTTATAAAAATGTAATCTGTCTGCTAGTTTCAGTTAATGATAACATCGCTGCTTCTGAAGAAATAAAGGATTGTACTGAGTAACCGTGCCCTAGTCAAAGCCATTGGCAACACAAAGCCTCAGCAGAAACGTCTGCTCTCCTCATATGACATGCTCGAGGATTTGATATTATGGGTAGCAAATATTGATGTTGCTGTCACTATGTTTTGGCTCCACCTCATCACATCTGTTTCTTAAACACACATTCACACACAAGGCCCTCTAGCAGAGGGTTGTTTTCCTCATGTGATGGTTTGTTCATATAAAACGTGTTTGCCGAGTGCTTTTCCCTGGAGGGCGATGTGCCGAGTACGATTTTGTCCCTGTCAGAAAGAGACTTTTCCTTGAAGGCGTTTCGTAATAGATTCAAACTACAGACATGGTTAGGAAAAGAGATCAACACAGTTCTCTCTCTTTTGTGCCCATCTGGAGAACGTATCTGAGTGATTTTAAGGCCTGACTCAGCTAGAATTTTTTCGTCGTAGCTGAAAACATGTTTAATTTAGACGAGGGAAACATTATCGTTTTAAACCCCTCATGAGCAATTGGGAGAAGAGGTCTTTTTCTTCATACATCGGATATGCTGAAGCATTTGAACACATTGTGCTGTCCATCGTCCATCTTAATCTCTATGCTTGGTTTGCAGCAGTGGTGTAGTCCACGTGATACGCAGGCATACGCCGTATACCCACTAGAAAATGTCAAGGATTTCCGTATGCCCACTTGGAAATGTCAGATCTACGTATATTTTTGAATGAATAAATCAAAAGCCTACTAAGTGTCTATGAATATTAAATCTCAAAATGACTGCTATTGAAGTAAACTCTGAATGTTTTGCGTGTTTCTGTGAATGACACAAAATACGTGTGGTGTTTTCAGCGTCCATGTGAACACGCACACATCTGAACTTCATCGCAGAGCTTTTATGAGAGTCACTTCACAAGAATTTTACCATTTCATTTGATAAAACTATTCATTCATATCTTATACACATTTACAAACTTTAAAGTCTTCACACTGTAAAAAAGTATTGTTGGTTTAACTTAAAAAAATTAAGTAACCTGGTTGCCTTAAAATTTTAAGTTGATTGAACTGGAAAAAGTGAGTTAATTCAATGAAGGAAATTGATTTACAGTGCATGACAACCTGTCAAAATCAAAGTTTTGTATAACTTGAAGAAAATATAACAGAAATATATTACTATTGCACCGTAGAGTATAGGCCTACTTCAAGTACAGGCCTAGTAATAATAATTTTAATAGTTTATTAAAACACACAGAAATCACACTATATAAAAATATTGTTGGTTTAACTTAAAAAAAAAAATGAAGTAGGTTGTCTTAAAATTTTAAGTTGATTGATCTGGAAAAAGTGAGTTAATAAAATGAAGGAGATTAATTTAATCATCAGAAACTTAAAATAATAAGTTATCTGAACTAAATAAATTATCTAAGTTTAATTATCTGAAAATGTTGTGATAACAAATCTTGAAAATATTTTTTTATAGTGATAAATAAAGTAACTTGGGGGAATTATGAAATAAATTGCATAATAAGATGTACTTTTTAAAATAATAATAATCAAATCTAGTAAAACATAATTTTAAAGGAATATCACACAAGTTTTAAATTTTTGTAGAAAATTTGTAGAAAATTTCAAAAAAAAAAATTTAGAATTTTTTTTAGAAAATGTTAAAATTCTTTTAAAATTTTTTAGAAAAGTGGTGGTGGCGGGGTGGGTGGGGGGGGTCGGTATATCACAGTACACTGTAAAAAAAATATTGTTGGTTTAATTAAAAAACAAGGTTACCTGGCTACCTTAAATTTAAGTTTATTGAAATGGAAAAATTTAGTTAATACAATGAAGGGGATTGATTTAATCATCAGAAACTTAAAATATTATGTTATTTGAACTACATAAATTATTTAAGTTGATTTGACAAAGAAATAATGTTGTGATTACAAATCATGAAAATATTTTTACAGTGTATACTGTAAAAGCTGTAAAAGTATACTATTGAAGTGCTGCGAGTAAAAAAAAAGACTACACCACTGGTTTGCAGCCAAAAGGTTTGTATGTCCATTTGGAGAATCACTGAATGTTGATGGTCTGTGTGTTTCAGTGAAAATGGTGTTGAAGATGAGGGAAGATCTCTATGACTGTGTGTATAATGATGATGATGAGGCTGGAGAGGTGTATGAAGACCTGATGAAGGTTGAGGTGGTGCAACCACAGGTGAGCTGACAAATATAGTTTTACAAGTAAACATGTTTAAGTTTGCGAGTCATAAAATGCCCTCTGTCTCACTCTCTCTCTGCTTGTTACAGAAACAGGCCGAGACGGACATCAGGAGCTGCTGTCTAATGGAAATCAAACAGACTGAGGAAAAATACACAGAGACGCTGGACTCCATAGAGAAAGTGAGCACATGCTGTCAGGCTATTGTAATGTGTGACATCTGACAAGTGTCTGCTAAGTGAAATGGAACGCATTATTTGCTTTGGTATTTTTATAGACCATAGAAAGACCATGGTAACCACAGGTAAAACAATTAATTAATATTTTTTTTTTACCACGTTTAGTATCAATGTAACTTACCATACAAAATTTGACCTAGTTGCTACCACTAGAGTTATTGTTACAATTTCATTTTGATGACCAAGCCACCATCATTAAATTAAAGAAATGAAAATTAATTCTAAAAAAGAATTCTGAAAATAATGCGTTTGAAACTAAAAATAGTAACTTAAACACACTTATAAATCGATAACTAATGCTGATATAAAGTTTAAAAAGTATTTTATTTATAAATGTTATTTATCCTTATAATTCAGTTATTTATTTATTAAAGAAAATAAAATGACAGAAAAATAATCTGAAAATAGCTTATGCTTTGATTATTAATAGTTTCAATAGCTTATGCTTATTGATCTTATAGACTATAATAAAAAGTTTTTTTTAAATGTTATTTATCATTAATATTGCTATTTAATTATTTTTTTCATTCCATTTATTTCATTTAATTTATTTTACGTCTCAGTATGAAAATACACATACTATAAAACCAATGTAAATTTCCACATTGAAAATCATTATGTTCCAATATATTTTTTAATTTTATTGATTATTTTATTGATTTTAAATGTTTGTACGAATATACAACATATCCACTGTAGTTACTGCAGTTTAATAAAATCATGCTAAATTCACAATTATTTTCAATCTTAGTATCAAAATACAAATTTCTGTTATATTTAATATAGTAAAACCATAGTAAATTTCCACAATGGTTCAAATAGTCATTAAATTGTAATATAGTTTTATTGCTATTGTTTTTATTTATTTAAAAACTTACTATGAATATACAACATTTCCATTGTAGTCACTACTATAATACAACCATATTTATTGTGTATTAGCTTTGTCCACATCAGCTTCTTGATCTTTATATTTCATTATTATTTTCAGTTCTTTATGAAGCCTCTGGGACAATCGACTGTATGGTGTGGATATTGAAAAAGTGTTCATCAATATACCAGTGAGTCACATAACCTTCTCTAATGGAGAACAGATTTGAGCTCTGAATCTGTGTGTCATCGCCCCATGCTGTATTTTCATGTTCTCTATTCCAACAGGATCTCGTGAAAGTGCACACAAGTCTTCTGAGGGAGATTCAGGATTCAGTGCTTATGCATAACGCCAGTAACCTGCACCAGATCTTTATAAAATACAAAGAAAGGTGGTCAGTTTATTCTCTTTAGCCATTTAGAAATTAAACCCTGCTTGCTCTTCTCACACATTTCTGTTTTCCTGTGTGATAGATTAGTCCTGTATGGGAAATACTGCAGTCACGTAGAAACAGCCATTGCGTGTTTGGATGACATCTGTAAGAACAGAGAGGACGTTCGGCAGATGTTAGAGGTAAGGTATTGTCAGACTGTGGTCATCGAACATCTCTCTGGCACTTTCCATGAATACGGTAGCTCAAATCCTATAATTTAAAATAAAATAACTGTATATAACACTCAGTAAGTTACATCATTTAGAGCCTTTGTACAGCATGCTGCAGCAATGGCTGAAAAATATTTTCAAGATTTGTTATCACAACATATTTTCTTTTGTCAAATCAACTTTATAATAATTTATTTAGTTGAGATAACTTATTATTTTGAGTTTCTGATGATTAAATTAATCTCCAACTCACTTTTTGCAGTTCAATCAACTTAAAATTTTAAGGCAACCCAGGTTCTTACTTTTTTAAGTTAAACCAACAATATTTTTTTTTACAGTGTAGTAATCACAACATTGTTTCTTTTGTCAAATCAACTTAAATAATGTATTTAGTTCAGACAACATATAATTTTGAGTTTCTGATGATTAAATTAATCTCCAACTCACTTTTTCCAGTTCAATCAACTTAAAAATTTAAGGCAACCCAGGTTTCTTACTTTTTTAAGTTAAACCAACAATATTTTTTTTACAGTAGTAATCACAACATTTTTTCTTTTGTCAAATCAACTTAAACAATTTATTTAGTTCAGATAACATATAATTTTGAGTTTCTGATGATTAAATCATTCTCCTTCATTGTATTAACTCACTTTTTCCAATTCAATGAACTAAGATATTCATTTGTCATGAAATGATTTATAAAAGTAGTTTTTATTTTTCACCACCAAAACTGAAGTTGTTTAATTTATTTGCTGCTAGACACTGCCATCTGGTGGTTGAAAATAGAACATTTCAGAACATTTTATTGTAATAATTGGCTCTTTTATTTTTTTTTCAGTTATGTTCCAAACGAGCCAACAATGGGAAGTTTACTCTGAGAGATCTGCTAGTTGTTCCGATGCAGAGAGTTCTGAAGTATCATCTGCTTTTACAGGTTTGACATTATTTTGCTGTATTCCCGCTCTTACACCAACATGTTTTAACTGTCTCCAATTAAGTACTTTAAATATAGCATGCCATAATTTCTATATAATTTAGTGGGACTTGATTTTATTCTTTTGTATTTGATTAGAGCAATTCAACATGTTAGGATATGAAATTATTTACACACACACACACAGGAGTATGTTATGTAAGTAAAATTAAATTAAAATGGGACAACTAGCTGACATAAAATAACTGAGTTTTTTTAATGTATACTTTGTTTAATTTCAGTTAATGCATATTATATTTAAAATATATTTTAGATAGAGCTGTGCAAAGATTAATTGTGATTAATCACATCCAAAATAAAAGTTTGTGTTTACATAATAAATCTGTGTGTGCTGTGTATAGTTGTTTTGTATATATAAATACATATGCATGCATGTATACATTTAAGAATTATTTGCTCATAAATACTGTATATAAATACATAATCTATATTATATATAAATATTTTATATATGAATAACACATTTTTGCATGTGTGTGTATTTTTATTTACAAAATAACTATACACATCACACACACATATATTATGTAAACACAAACTATTATTTTGGATGCGATTAATCGCAATTAATCTTTGCACAGCCCTAATTTTAAACTAAAATCATAAAAAAATGTTTTGCTGCTCTAAATATATATCATATAAATAAATAAATATAAACAAATTTGATAAAGCTTTAACTAAAATACAATAAAATGGAATTATAAAAAATAAAAACTGTATTATTAACAATATAGTTTTATATTTTTTATATTTTGGCACAGTTTAAGAATATTAAATATACTACTCATTTTCTTAGCCCATCAGATATTGGTTTGGATAGAAGGAAAGTCATTTTAGAGCTGGAGAAATTGTTAATATTATTATTTTGATGAAAGAGTCTAAAACATTTATCATAGCATGCACTGATTAATGTGCTTTTATAGAAGAAATAGGGTCAGTTCTAATAGGTTTCATGTTGTCTTTAAATGACTGCTTTACTGCTAATGTCCACTAGGGGCAGTGGTGTCTGTCTTCAACCAGAAGCAGCATAATCCATGTATGAAATCCACCAGTAGAGGCATTGCGGTGCACTGTCCTCCAGTAGAGGCAGTATTATCCACATAATGGAGAAAGCGGCAAGCTTCACCCAGTCCTGTATGTTTGGTCTGGCCCTGATTCCATAAACACCTCACACAGCCTGCCATGAATATTTCATAGTGTGTCTCTGTCCATCACACGTTAGGTCTACTGCATGACCCAGCTATGAGGGGATTTAGAAAGAAATGTGAATGAAGGCAAGAGAGAGAAAAAGGAAAGTAGAGAGAGAGGTACATAGCGTGTGTGGACTGAAGCCACCAATCCTCCAGCGGACTGAACAGCGGAGGTGTTTTCTGAGTGTGTGTGTGTAAGCGTCTTTCTTTGCATGCCTGCATGGCTGTCCACAGCTCAGTTCACCTCCCTGCCCATCTGGCCAGCTGTTGGTTTAGGGAACGTGTGTGTGTGTGTGTGTGTGGATAGCGTCTGTCTGTCTGCTGCCCCTCTGGAGAGCAGGCTAGCGTGTGACAGACTGTCTTTCTCTGCTCTTTGCTCTGCAGGAGAAAACCTTGGCCGATGAGAGAAAGAGCAAACCAGCTATACAGAAATTCATAAATAATCTATTATTAAAATATTCTAATATTTAACTCTTCAAATTAAATAAAATAATTTTTCTTAATTTACTCCAAATAATTATTATATATTTTTTTCAAACTCTAAAATGTTGGCTTTGTAAGATAATATTTTAAAGAAAAGGAATTCTTCTATTCAACAAAGATGCATTAAATTGATCAAACGTGAGTGTACATATTTACATGGCTATAAAAGATTTTGTTTCAAATGAATGCTGTTGAACGTTCTGTTTAAAGTTGATCAAAGAATCCGGAAAAAATGCAACATGGTTTCGACAAATATATTAATCAACTTTGATAATAACAAGAAATGTTTCTTGAACAGCAAATCATCATATTAGAAAGATTTCTGTTTGAAATCAGTGACACTGAAGACTGGAGTAATTATGATATTGATATGATATTTCACAATACTACTGTATTTTCTGATCAGATAAATGCAGTGTTGGTGAGCATAAAGAGACTTCTTCCAAAAACATTACAAATATCTTACCCCTACCAAACTTTTTAACTTTTTTTACTCTATGTTCATGTTTAAATTTGATTTAGAAAATTTAGTAACACTTTTCTTGAAGGGGTGTGCATAAGACTAACATGACACCTTCATAATCATGACATGACATATGTTATGAATATGAAGGAAGTTTCATTCATGTTTGTGACAACTGTCATTAAGTGTCATTCGCTCAGTTATAACATTTTTTTTTTGCCAAAATATTTTTAAGATTTTCTTTGTGTAAATGCAATCATAATCTTGTCAATACTGTCCATGTGAACATAATGCTTGCATTACCTGAAATTAAACCCATTAAAAGACAAGAATTAATCAGGAGAAATACAGTGAACAAGGCTTCTCTCTTTCAGCATAAGTCATTAAGCATAAAAGTAAAAACTTCACAATTTGTAGAAAAGAAATAAAATAAATAGATAAAAGTCTCAAAGTATACATTATTCCACTTTTATTTAAAATGAAATTTAACTATAAGCTTAAATTGTGAAACTACTGGTCCTCATCTCGAAGGTCCAAGGAGTCATCCATCAAATCTAAATCTTAATAAAGTCTATGAAAGGTCCCCAAATCCTACTGGAATAAATGTTGTTTAGATTTCCTAATGTATGTTATTCTCAAGAGGTAGACTGGACATCATCTGCTTTAGCCACTGGTTGGCACTGGGTCTGATCACATTCTTCCAGGACAAGGGTAGTTATAACATTTTTAATGCAAATATGACATTATGACACCTTGACATAAACCAATACATCATAACCTGTCAGAGCCTGTCATGACAACTTGACATTACTAAGACAACACGATAACGCTTCCTTTTACAGTACAGTACTTACAGTGTACTTACAATGTACTTACCTAGAAAGGACTGCTAATATAAGGTATGTACATGGAACATGGGTAGGTTTAGAGGTAGGTTCAGGGTAAATACTAGTTATTACCCAGTAATTGTAGTTACTAAAATAAGGACATAGTATTTACATGGGTAACTGGACTTACCATTACATATGTTAACATTACATTAAACTGTTAGTTGGTTGGTTTTGACATTGGCTGTCATGAAGCCATAATAACTTTTTAATGACAAATTCAATTAGTACCACTGTAGTTGAGGTTGCATGACACAGTTATAATGGACCTACATGATAGCCAATGTCAAAGCCAACCACATGACGATTCAACTTAATTTTATGTCAAGTTGTCATGACAAAGACATCTTAAACAATGTCATATTTGCATTTAAAATGTCATTGTTGAACGAAAGACACTTAATGACAGTTGTCATAAACATGCATAAACCCTACTTCATATTCAAGACATATGTCATGTCATGGTTATGAAGGTGTCATGTCAGACTCGTGCACACCCTTTAAGTTAAACTGTTACTTTTTTCTGTAATTGTGTAAATACGTCAAAGTAGAGTTCATAAATTAGAAATTAAAACTATACCTTTATATTATATATACATACAAAGTTAAGTTAAGAAATTGTTCCAACTAAGCCAATAAATATCACTTTAAATTGGTCATATTTTTTGCATTTTTTGCAACCAGAAGATGATGATGACGAATGTTAGTGATGCGTGATAATTTGGGCAATAGTTTGATGCAAGTGGGCAGACTTTAGACCACTGCGACGCTGCTCTGTGAAATGACGTTGAATGATTTCTGCAAATGTTTGGATAAGAGATTGGCTGCATTTTATTTCTGCTGTAATCTCTGTGTTAGTGTCACACCTCCTTTCTGTCTCTATCTCTCTCTTTCGCTGTGTGAGGGCAGAAGGAAGTGAGAATGAAAAATAAGGTGATGTCCGTCTTTCTGCTGATAATAATGCACAGGTTCAGCTTGACTGACGCAGGGGATTTGGCTTGTGCTAGATGGCAATATATCTCCTTAGGCCAAAAGGAAGCCATTTATCAGACCCGAGTAAAGGACATTCATAGCACCCTCCCTTATCCTACAGACTGGCCCAGATGTCTTGTTTACTTCATTCCGGAGCAGGAAGGCAATTTCAACCCCACAAAAACCTTTTGCTTCTCATTTCAATTCTCTTAACCTGCCGATGCCGGTTGGGATATTATTTTCAGCTTGTGTGTGTGTGTGCATCTGGATGTGTGTGTATGAGGGAGTGCTGAATGTGTTTGTATTATTTGTATTCTGAACGCTTGCCACATAATCACCTTGTATAATCTTGTAATACGTCTTTTTAGAGCTGTCAAAAAATTAATCGCGATTAATTCGCATCCAAAATAAAAGTTTTTTGTTTACATAATATATGTGGGTGCATTGTGTATAATTATTTTATATATATAAATACACACACATGCTTGTATATATTTAAGACATATTTTCATTTATATACTGTTTATAGATTTATATGTAATTTATATTATATATAAATATATATATTTTACATATAAATAATATTTTTTTCTTAAATATACATGCATGTGTCTGTATTTATATATATACAAAATAATTATACACAGTGCAGCCAATATATATTATGTAAACACAAACTTTTATTTTGGATGCCGATTAATCGTGATTAATCTTTTGACAGCCCTAGTTTTTTTTTTTTTTTTTTGGTGTCTTTGTATCAGGGTCACTTGCTTTTTTTTGATGAACACATGTACACTGTAAAAACGAATATGCTTTATCTAATCAGTAAAATTGTGGCAACATATTACAAGCAATATTATTAATTAAATTGTACAAATAAGAATTAATTAGAATATTAATTTTATTAACTATTACTCAATTCTAATTTCTTCAATTTAATTAATAACATTGCTTGTAATCTGTTGCCACAATTTTATTGATTAGATAAAGCATTTCATTTTTACAGTGTACAAGCAAAAAAAAAAACCTGAACCTAAAGTGTTTCCGAATGTTGTTGCATTTTAGATGACTTATAGCTAAATGTTCTTTCTATAATGTTGGTAAACAATGTGCACGGTTATTAAGAAGGAGTTATGAGAGCGTGTGAAAGTGACAGATGTCCTCCGGCTCGGCTTCGCTCTTGTACATCCGACTGTCTGCTGTGTTCATCATCATCTGGTGATAATAAGACACTGAGACACGGTCCGTGAAACACCAGCTCATATCTCTCTTCCTTCCTGACAGGAACTGGTGAAACACACCCATGATGCCTCCAACAAGAGTAATTTACGGCAAGCACTGGACGCCATGAAGGTGGGTCCTTTTCATAAGCCTTGACTTCTGGGTATACTCTTAGAAAAAAATGTAGCATAGGTTCTTACTCGACTACAAAGGACATTTTATGCTAAAAAAAGGTTCAATAATGACAAGAAAGAACACTTTTGGCACAAAGGTTCTTTAAAGGCTATTATTCATTCATATATTACATTATTCTGCAACATTTTGTAGTTGTTATTAAATTATTGTTTATTAAACTGTTGTAGTAACTTAATATCACATTTTAATCATGCAAATTTTTGGAGGATAAAAACTGAAATGGCACTCTTCGATACATTTTTTTAACCCCTATATCTTGAATTTTGTGATCATTCACATGCATTGCATTTCAGGGGTTCCAAATATCGTAGCGCTTTAGAACCTTTTAAGGTTCTATATAGAACCTTTTCTTCTAAGAGTGTAGTAGTCCACTGAGAAGTCTGCAGCAGTGTGAGTGTCTCACTTGAACCATAAAATGACAAATGAGGCTTCTGACAGTCTCTCACCCAACCTTGTTATCTGCTCTCATGCACGCATTTAGCTCCCCGTCATTGATAATTCTATACCAACAGGCTTTTAATCACCCATCTTTCTGTGATATTAGAAGCCTGGTCCAATTTGAAATGACAACAGTGACAAATTTCATTCCCTGAGCTATTTATTTAGCATTGGCACACTTTTTCGTACTGAAAAGCTTCTCGTTGAAAATCAATGTGGTCCTCTCTGACTCAGACATGATCGAGATGGTGCCGAATGCATCTTGACAGGTAACCGTTCCGTTAATTGCGGCAAATCAGAGCTGAGAAGATTTTGCAGATTGCACCGAGGGCTGCGAATGATTTCATTTGGATAAATTAGCCACTTAGCATTGATTGGGGTATTCGGGCTGAACGCGGGTAACCTCCTCAAGTGCTCCCCTTTAAGATCCTCACGGTGGGCGAGCAGCCCCCACTCTCTGATCATTGTAGATACGACATGATGAATGAGTCGCTATATCTCCACTCACGGGAACGGCGGGCACTGCGCTCGCAATGAGATTTGTCAAATAAGCCTCGCCTTTCAGACCGCTGAAATCTTATTTTGCATTTTTAGACGGAAATGAGTGCCTTGAAAACATCACATGGGGCGATGTTCTCAATAAGGAAGCTGGCGAGTAAATATGGTTATTTTTAGGTCACGGATTGAAAGATTTCCTTGTTTATATGCAGGTCAAAGTCTACAGCGCTGATGAATGTTAAGGTGTTTTGTTTGCTGTTTCTGCTTTGTTCTCCTCAGGATCTGGCTCAGTATGTCAACGAGGTGAGAGAGACATCGAGACTCTACGAGACATTCGACCAGTACCAGAAATCTATAGAAAACCTTGTGAGATAAATCACACGCTTCATATGAATCACAGACTATCATTTATAAAGCAGTGCTAGGGAAACTAGTATAGTCAAACTACACTTTTGATAAAGTATCTAGCTACATGATAAGCTTAAAAGACTTCAGTATTCACTGGGACCAGATCATTTACACCCGATACCACATAGATCCCATTGGGTACCTCATGCGAGAGTCTGAAACAGCATTTTATTTTAGATAAAATATTTCTTATTTTATATTTAGGTCCTCATAAATTAGATTTTTTTAAAACAAAAATATCAAAGTTTAGTTAAAAGTTATTTCAGACATTATTTTCAAATATATTACTATTCCAAATTGTTTAGTATTACATATTATAATTTATTTTAAAATCTATACTGCATATATACATATAGAATTCATAATAATATATAGTTTGTTTTTAAAACAGCTAGTTATACAATACAAAATATATATATATATATATATATATATTTATAAAAGCCTTTCACAAATTTAGCAAAGTCTTTAATTATTTAACAAAATATATATTTCAATATCAAAGAATGCATGAAATGTATGCAATTAATATCTGGGAACACTATTAAGATCATTCAAAAAAATCAGCAAATCCTTAAAGGAGTAGTTCCCTTTTAAAAAAAAACTTTTGCTGATAATTTAATCACCTCCATGTTCATCCAAGATATCCATGTCATTCTCTCTTTAGTTCGAAAAGAAATTAAGGTTTTTGATGAAAACATTCCAGGATTTTCTCCATATAATGGACTTCAATGGGAACCAGACGGTTCAAGGTTCCAAAAGACAGTTTCAGTGCAAAATGTTCAAAGGGCTTTAAACGATTCCATATGACTGAATAAGGGTCTTATCAAGCGAAACGATCGCTCATTTAAAAAAACAAAAGTTTAAGTTTTATAAGCTCAAATGGTCGCCTTGCTCGGTTTTGTGATGCGTGTTTGTGAACCTTTTCCCAGTCAACTCGTTCATTTCGTTCGATGAATGAACCAAATGATACAAAAAGATTTGTTCATTTTGATAAACAAGTTCGAACAGGAGAGTCACGAGACGCGCATCACAGAACAGAGCAAGGCGACTATTTGAGCTTATAAAACTTACTTTGTTGTTGTTTTTTTATGAGCAATCGTTTCGCTTAATAAGACCCTTATTCATCGTCTGGAATTGATTTAAAGCCCTTTGAACAGCTTGCAGAAACTGAAACTGTCTTTGGACCTTGAAACCATTTTGGTTTCCATTGAAGTCCATTATATGGAGAAATCCTGGAATGCTTTCATCAAAAACCTTAATTTCTTTTCGAACTGAAGGAAGAAAGACATGGATATCTTGGATGACATTAAGGTGAGTAATTATCATCAAAAAAAGTGAACTACTCCTTTAACCATTGAAACAAACCAATTTGCTATTATGATTCACACTTCTCAGTGCAACTTGAGAGAAGTTTTTAGAAAGCGCATTTGAATGTTTCTTCAACTCTGTTGAAAGGCTTTGTTCTTCTTTTATTCAAGCTACACTTTAACATGGTGGAAAAAAAGCTACTGTAAGTGACTAGAAAAGCTGAGCTATTTTAAAAACAGCAGATATGGTGTCAGACTACTAAAACAGCACTGATTTGCATGCCTACTTTTTAGTAAGTTACTCCCCTGCAGAGACAATATGAGTCTTTGAACAGATTTGTGGAGAAAGGAACATCTAACTCAAGAACAATGACCCTTAGCAGTGTACAAGCATTGAGTTTGCTTCAATTCTGTGTTCTGCAGAATCAGTCTCTCCGTATTTATGGGAGACCGAAAGGTGACAGCGAAGTGCGAGTAGCTTCAGTCGACAAACGAGCCAAACAAGACAGGTGAGATGATTAAAGTGCGGAATACTGCTCAGCCTGAAACTCCACAAGTCTTTACTAAGGCCTAAGGGTTATGAAGGTGTCATCCTCAGCCACTATACTCTTTCATTTTCTTTCTCTTATTGATGTTTGCCTTTTTCCTGCTGCAGGCACATCTTTCTGTTCGACGCCGCCGTGATCGTATGCAAACGACGAGGAGATAACTATGAGATGAAGGAGGTGATTGACCTCCACTCCTTTAAGATCACCAACAACCCGACCTCAGAAAGAGAAAACCGAAAGGTGTGCAGCCGGTCTCCTAATTGCCTCCAATAGTTCGCTGCTCCAAAGCCGAGGGCAGCAAATGTGCCGTTATGCTGTTGTGCCATGATCAGTTACTGCAGTAGAGCAGCTTTCATTCGCACAGATGGTGTTTTCTATTAAAAAACGTCTAGCGACTGCTAACGAACGCAGCCGACACCAGACACGGCTAAATTAGAAAACATGATGTTGTTTGTTACTATATATTACATCCTGCTGTGCCAGGACAATTAGATAATTCTGTAGATATTACATGTACAAGAGTTTCACTGAGAAATGGAGCTGCAGTTTTAAACATGCAATGTAAACATCAGTTTGCAGTTAGCCATTTAAACAATCCTTGTGCAACAGTCATACCTCAAATTGTCTAGTTTTTGAGGAAAGATGTTTTTGTTCATTTAAGATAATTTATTATACTGTACATACATGTATATCTATTTCAAATCAATGCTATTATTTTAACCCTAAAACCGTATTCTGGACAAATGTGGGCAAAATAGGACTGTTTTATTTTTAAAAAATACTTCCCTTGATCTGAGCGGTACAGAGACTTCCTTAGGCTTCCTAAGTTTGCCTCCTGAACACACACATTTTTTTGACTCAATTCTACAATGTTAAGTGGGTGAAAAAAAACCCCTCCTTAATCTTGTATTTGGGTCAAAAATGGGCACCCATAGAAATGAAATGGGAAAAACTAATTTTTAGCATTCTTAAATAATCCAAAATAAGACACCTGGTGACAGCAAAGTCGCTTCATCTTTAGGTTTTAGCTCTAAGAACTTATTGGAATGATATTTTAATGTAGTTAAAAAAAAATAAACATAAAAATAAGCATCATTTACATAGAAAATATGGTACTTTTTGAAGTAAATAAATTCAAAAATACCCCCAAAATAAAAAAAACACCATAAATGGATAGACAAAACTTTATCTAAGGCAGTGATACAACATTTATAATAAATTAAAATTAGGATCACACCTGAGTCATCTGTGCCGACATTTGTCCATAATTACAGAATTAAGGGCAATAAAGTGAATACGGTTCACGTGCAATCCATTAAAGTCTCAAGCAGCACAACAGTTTTCAAATTGTGTAATGATGCTGAAAATTCAGCTTTATAATTACAGGAATAACTTATATTATAAAGTCATTCTGAGTTGTGGTTTTAATTATAGTAATTTTTCACAAAGTTACTGTCTTTACTGTAAAACATGTAAAAATCTTACCAACCTATCTTTTGCATAGTAGTGTACATAATATCTGGAAATGAAAATCATGATACTTGTGCAATCACCCTAAACACATTAGCAACGCCCTAGAAACCAAACAGAACACACTAACAACCCCACAGCATAGTGTCTGCATTAAAACACTCATTTTTATTTATTTCATAACACCAAATCAATCAAATAATTGAAGACAGAGTGGCTTAGTGTCCGGATACGTAACTGCTTATTTAACTGCATTATACATTTGTTCACGCAAATAAACAAAAGATTTGTATTTTGAAACTGACTGTCTACACTGTCATTCCATTTGTTCTGCATCACTTGAGACATGATGTAATCGTAAGCTCAAAGCCAGCAGACGATAACCGGGTGATCCAGCTAGATTTGACTGTAGCATTTCGTCAGTCTTGCATAAACAACATTGACCCCCTCACACCATCATGCTTTGTATTCTCATACTTGTTAGATCATCTTTGATGTTTTAGAATCAAACGGCTTTCGCTTTATCTCTGTGTATGTGTGTGTTTTGCATTCATAACATGGATGTTCTTGCATTCTCTGTCTCTTCCAGTGGTGCCACGGATTCTACCTCACACACAACCAGGGTCAGAGCGGCTTTGAGTTCTTCTTCAAAACCAAGGAGCTGAAGAAGAAATGGCTGGAGCAGTTTGGCATGGCATTGTGAGTGTGTGTGTTACAGTATGACCTCTGAAGGTCTGCACTGTGCTGTATTTCAGGTTTCTTATCTGCCTTGACAACAGACACAAAGAGATGATTTAGCTATGACAATATGTCCTGGCCCTGATTCAGGACTAAAACACCATTAGTGTATATTTTTACTTCAAAACAAACACTATAATGAGGACAGACTTGCTTACCCAAGCATTTTTGCAGTGGTGTACCTTATAAAACATAATGTGACCCAAAGGGTTTTCATTCTCTCAGAGTGGTTGGTTCAGTTTTGCAGATAGACTGAAGTAATATGCCAGGTACTTTTTCCTTTTCTTTTTGTACGTTTGAGTGTTTTTAAGAAGATATACTCTGCATTATTTTAGATATAGTCTGCTGGTATTTTAGTGGAACTAAAGTCCACTAATAATGCTTCTTGCATTAAAACCTAGCTTTGCATGACCATTTTTTCTCTTATGCTTACAAGAATAGCTCTCTAAAAATATTCAATTCTGTTATTTACTCACTGTCATCATGTCAACAGCATCTTCTTGACATGTTGACAACATGAACAAAACTTTTTCAGGCCTACAGCTACAGTGTTTGGAGGTGGGTCAGTGTAGACGTTGTTCACGGGCAGCCAATGAAGACCATAGGCTGGCATTATGCAAATTTGTTACAAACATATGTAAATTTGTGCTGGAATTACTGACGACTTGTATCATGGCAATTCAGAATTGATTGTATCTTTTGGGAGACAACACTCCAATTTTACCATACACTTTGTTCTTTGAAACTGTCCTTTTACATTTACGAAGTGCTACGATATTACGAAAAAGCACAAAGGGGCACTTTAAACAAGCTAATTTGGTTAAAGTACTGTACTTTATAGGTATAGATCACCCTCAAATGAAAATTCTGACATTATTTCTTTAAGATATTTTAAAGAATGCTGGCAACCAAACAGTTGATGATAGCCATTGACTTCCATAGTATGGAAAAAAATGATGGCAGTCAATGGCTATCGTCAACTGTTTTGTTGCCCACATTCTTCAAAATATATTTTTTTGTTGGGTAATTATTAATTCTGTTTTTATATTTACAAAGGGGTGGCCATATTACTCATTAGAATATTTCTAGTACATCAAACTGTTTTATTTCAAAGAAGCAAGATCAATTCTGTTTTCTTTTTATCTTCCTTTACTTTAAGTTGATTCCATTCACTATTCTTTGGAGAATTAGAGATACAAGTACATCTTTGTATTATGAATACTAAGGCAATAAGTGATCCCACAGCATACCTATAGAAAAAAGAGAGTGACAAAAAATATATTTATAATTCTGGCAGATGACAGCAACAATCAGTAAAATGCAGATGAAGAACGCAATAAACTATGAGACAAGTGATCTACTGTACCAAATTTCAAATGTCATATATATCCAAAAAAGGTACATCCATGAAAAAAAAAAGATTTGAATAAGACAGGAGAAAAAAAGTGTAATGCACCAAAGACAGGAGACAGGGCTCTGATTAATTAGATAACACGTTTTTAACAGATTTATCTGAAGGGCTCATTAATTCTGGTGAACAGTGGTGAGTCAGTGTCTCTCTCTCTGTCATGTGTCATCAGATCAGTCGGCAGCTGAAAGCTGATTGGATATTAGTGCTGTTACATACTCTGAGCCTAATGATATGACATCAGCTAGCAAAGACAGCTCTCTCATCTGTCCGTCATCTATTAATGCCTTTATTATGAGGGCACTCACCGCTCAAGGGTTATTCAAGATGGATCGAGGAAGTGAAACAGAAAGCGGGTGGAGGGTCTTGGACTATAAAATAGTAATAGAGCCAAAGAAGACATCATGACTCCTGCCCTGCTGATGCTGTAATTAGTGGTGCATGTTAAGACAGCAACACTTTAGCTCATAATAATATAAAACAGATCATTAGTTAGAATAATATTTTGTTATATTTGTCAGTTTTGTTATGTGTTATGCAGTACATTCAGGGATCTAGTTAAAAAGCTTTTCGTTATTTAGTAATAGTCATTAAAAAACAAATTCTCCAGAAAATACAAATATCTACCTTATGTTACCCTTATGTGTTTTAAGAGGCAATCACAGATGATTGGATGGGGGAGGCAGACTACAGGTGCAAACAAGCGGTTCTATGTTCACGAGAAACGTTACTGCTTATTTTTAACACCCACTTTCTCTCTCTCAACAGATCGAACATCTGTCCAGAGAGCGGGAAAAGTAATTTCCATGAGTTCCGCATGCACACCTTTGAGACGACCACATCCTGCAGCTCGTGTGAAATGCTGCTGAGGTGAGCTCATAGCTAAATCTTTGTGAAATGACACAGTATACCCACAATTGACCTTAATGAGATCGATATTGCTCATAGAGTAAGCGAGAGAGGGAAAGACAGTGGTAAATCAAGGGTGTGTATGGATAATCATAAATTTGCTGATGTCAGAGTTGATGAATTGGCAGATGATGCCATAGCACCTGATTGCAGTACATGAGATCCAGGGGGCGGAGTTGGATCCAGATCAAAGGGGTGGAGATGGGTGGGTTTAGGTGTGGGGTTAGGGATCAGGGGTGGAAATGGGTAGGTTTAGGTGTGGGGTTAGGGAACAGGGGGTGGAGATGGGTAGGTTTAGGTGTGGGGTTAGGGAACAGGGGGTGGAGATGGGTAGGTTTAGGTGTGGGTTAGGGAACGGGGTGTAGATGGGTAGGTTTATGTGTGGGGTTGGGGATCAGGGGGTGTAGATGGGTATGATTAGGTGTGGGGTTAGGGATCAGGGGGTGTAGATGGGTAGGTTTAGGTGTGGGATTAGGGATCTGGGGGTGGAGATGGGTATGATTAGGTGTGGGGTTAGGGATCAGGGGGTGGAGATGGGTAGGTTGTAGGTGTGGGGTTAGGGAACAGGTGGTGGAGATGGGTAGGTTTATTTGTGGGGTTCAGGAGAACGGGGTGGAGATGGGTAGGTTTAGGTGTGGGGTTCAGGGAACAGGGGATGGAGATGGGTAGGTTTAGGTGTTGGGTTAGGGAACAGGGTGTGGAAAGGGGTAGGTTTAGGTGTGGGGTTAGGGATCAGGAGTTGAAGATGGGTAGGTTTAGGTTTGGGGTTAGGGAACAGGGGGTGGACATAGGTAGGTTTAGGTGTGGGGTTAGGGATCAGGGGGTGGAGATGGGCAGGTTTAGGTGTGGGGTTAGGGATTAGGGGTTGGAAGTGGGTAGGTTTAGGTGTGGGGTTAGGGATCAGGGGGTGGAGATGGGCAGGTTTAGGTGTGGGGTTCAGGGAACAGGGGGGTGGAGCATAGGTAGGTTTAGGTGTGGGGTTCAGGATCAGGAGTTGGAGATGGGTAGATTTAGGTTTGGGGTTAGGGAACAGGGGGTGAGCATAGGTAGGTTTAGGTGTAGGGTTAGGGATCAAAGTTGGAGATGGGTAAGGTTTAGGTTTGGGGTTCAGGGAACAGGGGGTGAACATATATAGGTTTAGGTGTGGGGTTAGGGATCAGGGGGTGGAAATGGAAATGGGTAGGTTTAGGTGTGGGGTTCAGGAACAGCGGGTGGAGATGGGTAGGTTTAGGTGTGGGGTTAGGGAACAGAGGGTGGAGATGGGTAGGTTTATGTGTGGGGTTAGGGATCAGGGGGTGTAGATGGGTAGGTTTAGGTATATGTAAGGTGGCCTCCCAGTCTAATCTGGATGTAACTCCTCCCCTGGATTCCATGTCCTCCAGTGAGGACCATCTCAGATGATGAGCCAATCAGAGACAGATTATGTGGGCTTGGCCTAATCACATGTAGATAATTCCTGAATAGGTTTGTAATGGAATAGAAATAATGGTAGATGTTAATGCAAGTTTGTCTATCTATCTATATTATCTATATATCTATCTATCTATCTATCTATCTATCTATCTATCTATCTATCTATATCTATCTATCTATCTATCTATCTATCTATCTATCTATCTATCTATCTATCTATCTATCTATATCTATCTATCTATCTATCTATCTATCTATCTCTATCTAGAGGAGTCTTCTATCAAGGCTATCGCTGCTCCAAATGTGGTGCTGGCGCTCATAAGGAGTGTCTCGGCAGGGTGGACGTCTGTGTCAAAAGCAGTGCCGGTGAGCCTCCACAACTAACACTTTCTAGCAATTTCTGTGCATGCACATTATGAATCATCTATTTACAGAGCTGCGATGGAGCCTCTGGCTCATGTTTCAATGTTATGTGATGTTGTCTTACCTCGCTGCACACTAATGTTTGACCTACGGTTGCACTGTAGTGTAACTGACAGGGCAATAAAAGCTGTCAACATGCAGAGATTTCTAATAATCTAACCTAGGCCACATAGATAAGCGTGTGATGTCTGATGACAAACAGACAAACAGGCTTGGTTGGGTTCCTGAACTCATGATGTATGCATGTGTGTGTGCGCCTGCCAACAGTGCCACTTCTTATTGTTTTACGCATTAGTCAGGCTTCCATAGAATTTCCTTGTTAACGCTTTTAGTACAGCTGAGCTCTCTCTAAACTCCCATCAGTTCTGCACATCCCATGTCCTATTAGCTAATTTGATTGTGAATTAAGCTAGCTATAAAAATAAAACAAAATATGCAGAGAAAATGGAAAAAAAGAAAAACAAAACGGATTCTTGTCGATTTACTTACTCATCACAGAAGGGACGTTGTGAGATTTTGCTTTACCGCATTTGTCTTTTAGGCGCTAGGCCACAGATCAGATTATTTTATGTAGAAATATTCTACCTTTACCACATCAGATATATATATATATATATATATATATATATATATATATATATATATATATATATATATATATATATATAAAATATAAATATATATAATATATAATATATATATATATATATATATATATATATATATATATAATTTTTTCTATATGATTGGCTGCCGTTTTTTTATTTAAATCTTTGTTTTTCAACATGCAAGCAGGGATGGTGGAATTTATTCAATTAATTTATTAATTTAGTCAACATATTAAATCCAAGAGTAACACACACAGAGGCGTAGACGCAGGCATGTACATACAAACACAGAGTTGAATCTTGTGGACAAAACAACAAAGAGGCCAGACTTGAAAAAAAAAACACACTCTCTGCTTGTAACTTTTCACACTAATTTCATTTTCAGTGTCTAAAACATTTCCAGTGAAAATAGATCAACCTATCAAGATCAACCTACTCTCGAGAACCCAATATGTGTGTTTGTCAAATCTGGCCTTGTTGTTGTTTTGTACACAAGATTCCACTCTATGTTTTTATATGCACGCCTGCCGCTGTGTGTGTGTTACTCGCTCTGGAGGTGTTCGCTAGTGCAACAGGACAAAGTTCACAATGTACACTCCAAGTACAGGCCCAGCCTCTCCCTCGGGAGCCAATGAGAGTTGCTCCTGGTGCATAACTCGGGCAGCTGTTAAGTACCTGCAGCGTAGCAAAACAAATCATAAATGCTCACAGCACACCGTGTTCCACACACTCTAATGACAGCGTCTGTACAGTGTGTTTATCTGAATGTGTAAACTCACTCTAACCATGCCTGTCTTCAACATGCTTGCAGATTCCAGCTCTTTCGGATCACAGGTGAGGTTTTTGTTCAATTAATTCCTTTTTTAGTGAATATGTGATGTACGTCTTCCCTGCAGGGCCTCATTTACTCCTATGGAACACAATTTAAAATTTAAAAGAAAATTCTCTTTTACAATGCACTTTAGAGTAGCCGCAGCATTTTTCAGGGTATTGTTATTGAAATATTACTTTATTAAAGTTTGATGCACTTGTTATGGGGAAACTATGCAATTGTTTCTAGCCCAGAGTTCATTGCAGAATGATATATATGTTATGGAATCTTGCATTTATTTAATTGCACACCAGTTTTATTAATTGCATTCGCTTGCAACACAACACCACGGTCATCATTTTGCAATAACAAACCCAATGTAATTTATATAGCATGTAATAAGGATATTGACATGCAATTTGCCCAGAGTGCAGTTCACTGATGGTAAATTGCATGGAGGAAATTTTCCATTCTCCATTCTTTGTGCATAGGTTGCAGGATGAACGTGTTTTGTGCAGTGGTGTGACAAACAGTGTTTACTTGTCCAAATTAGTGATGAGATTAATTGTGCTTTTACTTAATTATCAAGTCATTAATGCATTGCAATGTCTGTGAGTGGCAACAGAATGAATCATGTGATTTATTTACTGTCATTACAGATCGGAAAAAAACCCTGTTGTGGAGAAGATGCAGGTAAATCACAAACACTAATACAATAAGTCACATTTTGCATTCTTTAAGGAATATGTATTTCAACCAAACATGACTAACCAGAATGTTGTTATTTCTGTCAGTGGATCACAAAAGGATGGTTTTTGAAGCTGTTTGAAAATACAAGATGTGGTCACTATGGACACCAACATTCTTCAAAATTCTCCTTTTGTGATTTACAAAACAAAAAAAGACTATCATTCAGGTTTGGAATGACATGTTAAATTGATATTTCACCCAAAAATTCGCTCTCATGTTGTTCCAAACCTGTATGAGTTTCTTTTTTCTGTTGAACACAAACAAAGATATTTTGAAAAATATTGGTAACCAGATTGTACATTCAATACTATGGAAGTCAATGGCTACCATTAGCTGTCTGGTTGCCAAAATTCTTCAAAATATCTTCTTTTGTGTTGACAACACAAAAGAAAATGATTGCAACATATGATTTTTTGGATGAGCTATCCCCTTAAATGTTAATGCATATAATGATTTAATTTTAGGTTAACAGTTCCGTGTAATTCACAGTTTGCCATGTCTTGCACTGACATTAGTAAGTTCGTCATTGCTATGGCTTTGGGGTTTTGATAAGCGATCAGTGCTTACAAAACATGCATAGTCTTGTACATTAATACTTACTTCTTCAATCTGAGCCAGATTGCGTATTCTCAGTAGTCACTGAGCCGTAGTGTTGTCGTTTGTTGTCAAAGGCAAGTCCGTACACGTAACTAGAGTTTAGTGTCAGATGTAAATCAGATATAAGCGGGAAACACAATGCGTGAAGACATTGAACCACTGTTGCTCCATTTGCCAGCATAGATAGACCCAATACTTAACCCACTTCTCCCAGTAAATATTCACTCAGTTTAATTATAATATATAGGTTTCTTAAAGGAGTAGTTCACTTTTAAACTTTTGCTGATAATTTATTCACCCCATGTCATCCAAGATATCCATGTCATTTTTTCTTCAGTCGAAAAGAAATGTAGGTTTTTGATGAAAACATTACAGGATTTTTATCCATATAATAAACTTCAATGGCAACCGAACGGTTCAAGGTCCAAAAGACAGTTTCAGTGGAAACTGCAAACTGTTCGAAGGGCTTTAAACGATTTCAGACGATGAATAAAGATCTTATCAAGCGAAACGATCGCTCATTTAAAAAAAAGTTAAAGCTTGAGTATTCATGCCATATATATTAAAGATTTTTTTTTATTCATGTGATTGGTTTGAGTAACCTTCTCAGTCTTTCATGAACAAATAACCGCTCACAAATACATCATGGTCTGGTGATTGGTTTGGACCATTATAATCTGTATTATCTGACACTTGACAATGCGTGTTTTAACGTTTTTATAGAAACACCTTTTGATCTAAATATGACCCCCAAGTGAGCCTTTCAACTTGGGTGCGGTGCAAATTATGGGGGTTATGATCTTTAAGTTTTTAAAAATGTGTTTTTATAATACCTAATTTTAATTAAGGTAGGTAGGTCGTGCACGACGAGACTCAACCATAGCGGTCAAACCCGTCCATCTAGCACACATACAGTACGTAGAAAAACAATAAAAATGGAGAGAATTGGAATGGGAAAATGCGTTCTGTCTGACAGAAGAGCCGAGTCTTTGCAACATCTTTCATTCACATCTTTCAAAATAAAAATCTCGCATCAGAAAAACATTTTGAAATGCGTTTCTGTTGTTTCTTTGACTACACACGCGACCCACTCAATATAGTCTTGCGACCCACCAGTTGAGAATCACTGAGATAGACGACTTTCACCACCTCAACTAGATGTTCAATCTGTTCAGCAGCAGTCATTCTACCCATTAGTCTGTCATAAAGAGGGCCACATTATCTTTAATTATGTTTTCACAGCGCCATTGATAGTTCGATTGATACCCAAGAGGTGATAAATGTCCACCAGGGATACAGGTTCAGATATCAGGGGAGTGACTGAAGGTCTGCATGCTGATGGAGCGATGCACCTCCCTCACCCTTATTTTTAATAGCTTCATGAATATTTGAAATAAACGAGTGAATCAAGCTAAATTGTCGACAAAAGTCGTTGTTTCTCACCCTCACAATCCCGATACACCCTCTTCTGAGTTCATTATATCTCTTTAGAGTCACACTGTCTTCATGGAGCCGTGAGACGCCTCCTGATCCCACACAATATTGGGGTCGGTAGATTCATTAAAGTTATGGTGAGAAAAGCTCTCTGTGTGGTATTTGCTGTCATGGGAATCTCTCCGTTTGAATTAAAGTAGTTCCTTCCTGCCTGTTCAGCGCTGCTAGATTTATCTTGATCAGAAACAGCCTTTCTAAAACACAACGCTTGTTCACTTCGGCTGAATGTGTTGTTTGATGTGCAGTTGTCTTTGTGCATAAATTATATTTCAAAATAGTGCTGGTTTTTGAGAAGAGGTGTGTTGTTAATAAGTGAGCTCTTTTGTACTGTAAACACTTAAACTTGCAGTTTTGTTTTCTTTTGGCACGTTCAGACGACCTCTTGTGAGCTGTTTTGATGCAAAAATGCATTTTAGTGTTTATTGGTGCTGACTCTTTGCCCTTGTGCACAAAGGTTCTTAGCTTAGCATGCCAGCAAGACGCTTCCCTACAGAGAAGCACAAGCTCACGCTGTTCTTTAAAGCGTCTTCAAAGACAGCCCGCCGGCTTGGAGGCTCAGGGTCTTGGGTGATCCGCTGGGCTAGAAGGCTTCAGCCACAGCTGGTTGCATTAAGAGAGTCTACACTCGCCTCTCATCATCAGAACGGCAGAATATATAGAGCTGCAGCAACCAGCTGAGACCATCACTATTGACCCTTCAGCAAACCAGCCCTGTGCACACAAACACACTCATTCATAGCTCACTGGAGCGTCTGAACGACTGTCCGAATCGGCACAGTTCTCCCCGCAGCACGAAACCTGTGCGTGCAGTTACTTGAACGAATAAAAATGTGTTTTAATACTATTTAGGGCAATAGCCAGACTGTACATCTGATGTTTATGGTCAGCTTGTCTTTGTACACACTTTGGCGGGAATTCGCTAAAGTCTGTGACACACCAAGCTGACGACAAAGAACAAGCAGCGATGAAAGCTGATTGTGTTGTCACCTCAGCGGCCAAAAAGCTGTGCTTGAACCCCACAGCAAAGACTTGTGTGCAGGTATAACTGTCTAAATCAGCAGGTATCAAAAGTCTATTTTTATCATTCAAAAAGAGAAACGGAAACTAGGACTGCATATATACAAACCGTAAACAAAGCAGCTTGCTTACCAATTTGAATATCAATAATGCTGATCACTTTCTTCATCCGAGGCGGCTTATGTTGTTATGAAAATATTTGCATTTTGGAATGCTAATGTAAGATGCTGTAAAATTAGAACAGCATTATGACTCGTTCAGCCAATCAGAGTGATCTCTCTTACTAAAGTCCCAGACGGTTATCCAACATGCTGAATGCCTGACAACAGCCGACGTGTGGAACACACCACAAAAACTAGCCTGACAGGTGCTCACTGATGGCCCGACGATGGTCAATGGTGTTTCACGGCCATTAGAATAAATTGCATCCACTGATATCACTGTTTATTAACATTTTTGCTTTGGTATTCAATTCATAAAAAAAAGGCAGGAAAAAAGGCCATTTTAAATGCTAGTTTGTGGAGAGACATTTTATTAACATTTTGAATTAGCTTTTTTTTCAGTGCTTTTGTCATTTTTATAATTAATCTATAATCTATAATTATATAATTAATATAAATTAATATAAATATATAATTATATTATAATTAATATAATCTATCTATCCATCCATCCATGTTACTATATATATATATATATATACACTCACCGGCCACTTTATTAGGTACCCCATGCTAGTAACGGGTTGGACCCCCTTTTGCCTTCAGAACTGCCTCAATTCTTCGTGGCATAGATTCAACAAGGTGCTGGAAGCATTCCTCAGGGAGTTTGGTCCATATTGACATGATGGCATCACACAGTTGCCGCAGATTTGTCGGCTGCACATCCATGATGCGAATCTCCCGTTCCACCACATCCCAAAGATGCTCTATTGGATTGAGATCTGGTGACTGTGGAGGCCATTTGAGTACAGCAAACTCATTGTCATGTTCAAGAAACCAGTCTGAGATGATTCCAGCTTTATGACATGGCGCATTATCCTGCTGAAAGTAGCCATCAGAAGTTGGGTACATTGTGGTCATAAAGGGATGGACATGGTCAGCAACAATACTCAGGTAGGCTGTGGCATTGCAACGATGCTCAATTGGTACCAAGGGGCCCAAAGAGTGCCAAGAAAATATTCCCCACACCATGACACCACCACCACCAGCCTGAACCGTTGATACAAGGCAGGATGGATCCATGCTTTCATGTTGTAGACGCCAAATTCTGACCCTACCATCCGAATGTCGCAGCAGAAATCGAGACTCATCAGACCAGGCAACGTTTTTCCAATCTTCTATTGTCCAATTTCAATGAGCTTATGCAAATTGTAGCCTCAGTTTCCTGTTCTTAGCTGAAAGGAGTGGCACCCGGTGTGGTCTTCTGCTGCTGTAGCCCATCTGCCTCAAAGTTCGACGTACTGTGCGTTCACAGATGCTCTTCTGCCCACCTTGGTTGTAACGGGTGGTTATTTGAGTCACTGTTGCCCTTCTATCAGCTCGAACCAGTCTGGCCATTCTCCTCTGACCTCTGGCATCAACAAGGCATTTCCGCCCACAGAACTGCCGCTCACTGGATGTTTTTTCTTTTCGGACCATTCTCTGTAAACCCTAGAGATGGTTGTGCGTGAAAATCCCAGTAGATTAGCAGTTTCTGAAATACTCAGACCAGCCCTTCTGGCACCAACAATCATGCCACGTACAAAGTCACTCAAATCACCTTTCTTCCCCATACTGATGCTCGGTTTGAACTGCAGGAGATTGTCTTGACCATGCCTACATGCCTAAATGCACTGAGTTGCCGCCATGTGATTGGCTGCTTAGAAATTAAGTGTTAACGAGCAGTTGGACAGGTGTACCTAATAAAGTGGCCAGTGAGTGTATATATATATATATATATATATATATATATATATATATATATATTTTATAGAAAGATTAGTTAGAAAGAAAGTATCTTTTGTTCTTTCTTTTTAACTATATTTCTTTCTAAATTATCTATCTTTCTTTCTAACTAATCTTTCTAACTAATCTTTCTTTCTAACTAATCTTTCTTTCTAACTAATCTTTCTAACTAATCTATCTTTCTAACAAATCTTCCTTTCTAACTAATCTTTCTTTCATTGAAACTAATCTTTCTATCTATCTATTTTTTACCCATCTTTTTACCTAATCTTTCTATCCAACCAATCGTTTTCTTTCTAACTTATCCATCTATCAAACTTCTTTAAACTTCTTCAAACTATCTGGTCCGGCTTTCTCAAGCCAACTTCAAGTTTGTCTCATCAATCTTTTTTTCTAGTTTTTTTATTCATATTCTGCTTTAATTGATATTTATTTCAGTTTTACTTCGGTAATATTAATGCTTGAATGTTTTTTTTATTTCAGTTTAATTTTGTAAATGACACACTAAAGTGATCAAGGAATAGCATAAACATGACCAGCTACGGTTTTAAATGCAGGATGCTGCTAGACTGTCTGCATGAATGCACTGGCCGCATGACGGCACGAACGCTCGAGACAAAACATGAGCCTACTGACATTTTTATGATGGATTCACTTGATTTTTCTCTCACCTGTTGTGATTTACGATCACCGCATCATGTACATAAACCTCCCCTTTATGTGCCGGAATGTCAGAGCATGCAGTAATGACACTCTGTCAAAGTTCAGTATGCTCGTTCACAATATAGATGAACACACAAATGTGTTATTTTAACCATTTTTCTGTTTGTTTGTTTTTTACCCCTAGATCTACCTAAGATGCAGGTCATCCGTAATTATTATTGTGTTCCGAGCCCCCGTACGGCCCACCGCTTAAAATCAACGTTGGTGACGTTGTTGAAGTGATGGAGGCGAACATCCGCAGCTCTTGGTGGAAGGTGAGACAGTTTTACTCGCTCGTCATAAACTTTTTAAGTCATGCAGCCCTGCAGGAACAGCGTTCAGCTGCTAATTGATTGCCTCTTGTGTTTGTGACAAAGGCCGAGCGACTGTGTTGTTATGCTTTGCTAAGCGTGACTGACTGTGAAATGCTAACTAATCCAACCCTTTTTTTCAACACAAGAACGCAGTTGTGGGTTAGGTTTCACAGCCGTACAAAAACAACACAACGCCCATAGAGCAGACACGCGCTCGACGACAGGTTTAATTTGTCACGTTTTAATTGTATAGGAGGTGTTTCTGCACACGCAGTTCTCTGGCATGAGCCACACAATAGAAATTCACACAAATAGATTTAGATTAATGATTAACTCTTTCTTGGAGTGCAATGCTAATCACTTTGCTATGAACCTTTTCCCCTATTGTGCTTTTAAACTTTTACAAGAAATATTCTTTGGTTATAACATTTCCCCTCAATATTTTCAGTTTTCCTTTTCATTTTTGTATTTAAGTTTTTCATAGCCAGCAAATCTGGGCTAAATGTCACTAAATGTCGCCCCTAATGTCCACACATTGATGACATAATGCTGCGTAGACCAAAAAGTGTGCAAAAAGTGTGATACGCTACTGCTTCATGGACTTTAAGGGCACATGGTGATCTACGCAAGACTGAAAATGCGCCATTTGGGATGGGGTCCAAGTCTCCTGCTGATTTTTCTCATTAGAAACAGTCCCATTAAGTCTCCGGTCACCGTGATTTTGCCAAGTAAGACGTGTTCCTGGATCAATATATTTTTGTTGACCCTGGAACAACATTCCTGTCTGAAGATTTAGTCCTAACCCTGTCTTTGTCCTAAACCTACCCATAACTTATCCCTAAAACCCCTAAAATATCTGACATTTTGAGTCACTATATTTTATTGAGAGGAGTACCTAACTTAACTCAAACTGATTGAGCCATCTCTATCATCTGGTTGAGGTATATTATGCATTGATTTCAGAAACAAATAAATCACCCCAGCCATGTAAACTGTTTTTGGTGAAATTTTGCAAGCTAAGCATATTTTCTTTTTACATATTACACTGTAAGAGCCTTAACTTTACAAAATGATGTTACTTGGTGCTTTGAAAAAACTTAAGTATATTGTTTATAATTTTTCAAAAACATGCTCATCCAAACGGTTGATTTGGCTCATTAGGGTTAATTGTCACCCCCCTTTTTGAGAATGGACATTACTATGCACTATTAAAACTTGGTTGTAATTCAAGTATGCTTTGGAATAAAGACCTACGTTTAGTCTTATTTTAAAGAAAACACTCAGTAGATTATTGCTGAAGTAAAAACACTTCAAAAAATAAAAGTATGAAAAAGTTATGGAAGTTTTAAATTTACATTAAATCAAATGTACTGTTCTAATTTTTTTCTTTTATAGAAAATATCTACTTTACAAAATATTTTTTCCTATAAAATTACTATAAAATCAAAGCCATATATCTAACCAAGTTGTGTTCCAAATTTGAAGTTGATATCACAAAAATTGAAGTTCTCATGAGATTTTATTTTGGTGTAATACCAAAAATGACATTGAATTTAATTGTATGCATTCTGCTGTAACAAATTAATAAATCTCTGTCCAAATATCACTTCTGTTACAAAATATGGAACCTTGAGACTCAGACCTTTCTGACAATGTGTTTTGTCAAGATTAGAAAAGGTTTTGATCATAATATAATGGGAAAAGAAAAAGTATATGGCAAAGTATGTGTATGAATTCCGATACTATTTATTACCTTTAAGTGACATCTCAACCATTTGGTAGAGGCCGATATTTAAAAAATTATGGGATGTGTTGAAAAAAAAATACATTGAGTGTGGTTACTAGTGACATAAGAAGATAAGAAATGCAAACAAAACATTTTCGATCACTTTTTTCTTGGTGCGTACTTCAAAGTGTTAAGGAGGCACACCTGAGAAAAAGTTGATACTTCAAATTTTGAAGCAATTGAGTTATTATGTTTCTTAAGAAAGAAAAAGGTTCTTCTGGGATGGGACACAAAAGAACATGCACTCTTCTTTCTCTGGTTATTCATGTGCCAAGGCAATGAGGAAACCAGCCAATGATTGCCTAGAGAGCCAGAGAATTGGCAGAGTCTGGCACACACTCAAATGCCCCTACATCCCTCTCCGTCAGACAGGTCCAGCTGTCCAGGACGCTTCTCCACAGCTCAGATTTAACATGTTAATCTCGTTCTGCCTCATTCTAAGACCGCCATCCGCTGCAGGCTCCGAACGCCCAGCTGTCCCGGGCACCCGGAAGTTGTTTGATTTATTCAATTTGAGCTCATGCAAAATTACACCGCCCGTGTCACCTGAGACCTCGTAATATCCAGCATCCCGCGCAGCGCCGGACGGAGCAAAGGGCGATCAGAGCCCTCGTAGCTGTGGTAACCCGGAGACAATTATTGCCCGCTCTGGTGCCTAGACAAACGCAATCATTCACTGTAATTCCATTTGGGCCTTTGGTTGCCATCTGTTTGATCTAACAGGGTTATGAGTTTAATCATTATTAGGCCCTTATCTGAGCAACAACCAATAGTGGGGCGGCATCACGAGAGTGCTGATAAAATGTCAATGCGCTAAATGCATTGGGGAGGGGAGGGGGTGCGCTTAAGGATCCACTTACAAATCAAATTTGTTCAAGGAAGAGGTAGATGAGACAGAAATGCACTTTCTACATCTCCCTGGAAGACTGTCTGGAGGAGGAGGAAGGGAAAGATCTGAGCGTTATCGGCAGGAGAACCATCAGTTGTTACTTACGGCTGTATCGGTTGATTGTTTTATTTGAGGTCATTCTTGAAGTGTCTGTGTATAAATGATTTGTCAATTAGATCAAACTTAACTAAACTAAAACTTAAACCATAAAAAGTTGAAAATAACCCAAATAAGCAACCAAAGCAACATTTCTCATTTTCATTTAAGATACTAAATAAATAAAAAGATCATTACTTCTGGTGTCACATGATCCGCCAGAAATCATTCTAATATGTTGATTTGCTGCCCAAGAGACATTTCTTATTATTATCAATGTTTAAAACATTTTTTTTTAAAAGTAGAAATTGTGATACTTTTCTCAGGATTCTTTGAATATAGTTCAATGAACAGCATTTCTTAAATTTAGCAAAGCAATCTTTTGATCAATTTAATGCATCTTTGTAATAAAGGAGTAGTTCACTTTATTAGTAGTTTCACAAACTTTTGCTGAAAATGTGCTCACCCCCATGATATCCAAGATATCCATGTCATTCTTTCTTCAGTCGAAAAGAAATTAAGGTTTTTGATGAAAACTTTCCAGGATTTTTCTCCACATAATGGACTTCAATGGGAACCAAACGTATTCAAAGTCCAAATGAGAGTTTCAGTGCAAACTGTTCAAAGGGCTTTAAACAATTCCAGACGATGAATAAGGGTCCTATGAAGCGAAACGGTCGCTCATAAAATTTTTTTTAACAAAGTTTACGTTTTATAAGCTCAAATAGTCGCCTTGCTCTGGTCTGTGATGCGCGTTCGTGACTCTCCTGTTCGAACTCGTTTATCAAAATGAACAAATCTTGTGTCATTTGGTTCATTCAACGAACGAAATGAACGAGTTGACTCTGGAAAAGATTCGTTCATTTTTGATGAACGAAGTTCGAACAGGAGATTCACACAGAACAGAGCAAGGCGAGCATTTGAGCTTATAAAACTTAAACTTTGTTGTTATTTTTTTTTTAAATGGCCGATTGTTTCGCTTGATAAGACCCTTATTCATCATCTGGAATCGTCTTAAAGCCCTTTGAACAGTTTTCACTGAAACTGTTCTTTGGACCTTCAACCGTTTGGTTCCAATTTGAAGTCCATTATATGGAGAAAAATCCTGGAATGTTTTCATCAAAAACCTTAATTTCTTTTCGAACTGAAGAAAGAATGACATGGATATCTTGGATGACAGGGGGTGAGTAAATGATCAGCAAAAGTTTTTTTTTTTTTTAAAGTGAACTACTCCTTTAAAGTATTAATTTCTCTTTTAAAAAAAAAAATCTTACCACAAATGTTTGAATGGTATCATTGTTTCTACAAAAAGCTTAAGCAGTGAAAACAGTTTTCAACACTGCTGGATGTATTACACTGTTTGCTCATTCTCCTGGTACTCTTCCTGTATTCTCCCAAGACTTTTTCAGCTCTGATGAACTCTGCTGTAAATTTGTAGCGTGTTCGTGACTCGTGTTAAGTACTAATTGTTACTGAATTATTGAGGAGGAGTTGCCCAGCTGAACGTAATGTAATTATCTTGCTGTGGTTTCAGGGTAAAGTCCTGGCAACTAAGGATGTTGGCTTCTTTCCAAGCGACGCAGTGAAGCCTTGCCCATGTGTGAGTACAAATACCGGATTATATTATAATGCTAAAAACATTCTTTATTCTCTGACAAACAAAAACAAATGTGATCAAGGCAAGGTAGGCTTGTCCTTGTGTGCATGTTGTGTTCAAATGGTTTAGGTATGCATGCACCTCTTCCGTATTGTTTTTGAATGACAGGTGCATTGTTGGTGATTGTAATGCTGGTTTGTCATGTGAATAGCAGACATGTGGACAGAATGCAATAACACTGTTATCAGCTAAATGTTTTACAGTCATAATTATGTACAAGGCATATTAAATCATGTTAAGAAATATACGCCAGGTTATCTTTATGCGTGCATTTATAAAAGCAATTGTGGTTGTAAAAAGATACAGTAAGTGGGGCAGGTTTTAGCGCTAATGTGAGCTGTATTGTCCCAGACTTGAGCTGCAAGTTAAAAATACTGGATGAAAATCAGGCTGTGTGGAATTTCAAGAACAAAAGCACACGTGTGCTCCACTTTTTTCTTTCTCACCTCCTTTTTTTTATCTCTTTATCTTTTTTAGGTACCCAAACCTATTGACTACTCTTCCCAGCCTTGGTATGATCTTTATTCTCACTACCAGTCATTTTGTACCAGAATATAACCCTTTAGTTTTTGAACTTTTATTTATCATGATGTATTAACATTTTCTGACATTTCATTATTATATAAATAATTTAGCACTTTTTATTAATTATTATAATTAGAATATTTTACAAACTACATTACAAATACTGCGAATAACTGGGAGAATCTCACAAAATATCCATATTATATATTGCCATACATTTTACTATAAAAAAAGCATTTTTGCATAATGACATTTTATAGTACCATAATTTAAAAAAAAATTAATTTCCTGTAATTTTCGTTATTCTATTTCCCCTCTAATCTTTCATTACTCTCCCATTATATTTACTGAAAAAGAGTAAAAACAATAGTTTATTCATGTGACTTTTTTTTCTCCTCAATATTGCCTTGTTAACTTTTTGTTAACCCTCAACTCTGACCTCTGACCTTTGGTTTAGGTTTGCAGGCTCAATTGAGAGGGTGCAGGCTGAGGCTGCAGCTGCTCAACCGGAGGAGCAGCACGTACCTGGTCCGTCACAGAAGCCGAGAGTTTCACGAGTACGCCATCAGCATCAAGTGAGTTACAACAGCACACTTAGTTATTTTACTGTAAAAAACAAAAACTAATGATTAGTAAAAACTAGGGCTGGGAAAAGATTAATCGCGATTAATTCGCATCCAAAATAAAAGTTTGTGTTTACATAATATATGTGTGTGTGGTGTGTATAATTATTTTGTATATATAAATACACATATATGCATGTATATATTTAAGAAAAATGTGTCATTAATATATCAAATATTTATATTTATGTATAATATTAATTTTGTATAAATATATATAAAGTATATATAGGGCCCTATAATTTCTGCGATCACGGAATAAAAAGCACACTCTTTTTACAACTAAAATAACAGTAAAGGGTAAAAAAAATTAATTCCCAAAAATTAAAACGGAAAAAACGGAATTTGCAAAAATTAAAACGGAAAAAACGGAATTTGGGAAAAAATAAAATGGAATTTGGGAAAAAATAAAACGGATTTTATAGGGCCCTATCTATACATGCAAATAATTCTTAAATGTTTACATGCATGTGTGTGTATTTATATATATAAAATAATTATACACACTACATCCACATATATTATGTAAACACAAAATTTTATTTTGGATGCGATTAATCGCGATTAATCTTTTCCTGGCCCTAGTAAAAACTAGCTTAGAAAAAGTTTCATAACTGCAATATTCCACCCATTACGCTATGGAAGCTTGTTTTATAAAAAAAGATCTCTTCAACTTTTTATCTCACAATTCAGACTTTTTTTTTCTTCACAATTGCAAGTTTACTTTTCAGAATTGCGAGGAAATTACAAGATATAATGTGTATCTGGAAATTCAGACTTTATTTCTCAGAAATGCGGAGTTTATATACGGCAATTCTGACTGTATAGCACACGATTGCGACTTCATATCATGCAATTGTGGGCGAAATTTTAATTGTGTGATAGTCGCAATTACCTTTTTAATTTTTAATTCAGAGGCCGAAACAAGCTCTCATACTACAGAGTCTGGGAAAAAAAATATGTATATTAGTTAGTTCAATGTGGCCATGATTGACTAAAAAGAGGGAACAAATTAATAAATCATGGGAACGAATTCTTAATTCGTGGCCATGGTTTAACAAAACTGTGAACTAATTACTTCAATATGGTCATGATTTACTAAAATGAGGGAAACCAATTAATAGATTGTGGAAACAAATTCTTTATTCATGGCCACATTTTTTTTTTTTTTGCTCCGTAACCTACAACAATATATATATATATATATATATATATATATATATATAAAAAAATTCACACACTCCAACTACGATAGGACAACTCTACGATGGGTTTGAGTGCAAGGCCGAAAGACATAAACTGCCCCATTTTATCAGTGTTTCTTGTTTGCAGACAGTCCTGTGCACTTTCGCTCTAAAAAAATGTGAGCTCGTAACTTTTAATCCAAGGACTAATGGAGACGCCCCACCCCTCGCTATCGACCCCTTCTCCCTGCATGAAAAGCTCTTTGCCCCATGCATTACTATGGCAGCTTCCCATAGGGGATAGGCAGCATCGATCGCAATGATCACCAGAAAATTACTCTCATCATTTATTCATGGCCCACAGGTATAACAACGACGTGAAACACATCAAGATCTTAACAAAGGAGGGACTCTTCTACATTGCAGAAAACAGAAAGTTCAGAAGCATTTTGGTACGTGCTAATGTTTTGTACTGGTTTTCAGCAAAGAGTATTATTAAAACGTCTTTATCATATAGAGTGAAAAGTAAATGCTATGCTCATATGTTTTTAAGGTCAGTGGAATCAGTGCAATAAAGATAAATGTTTGCGTTATACAAGCTTATTACATTTGAAATCTCTTTGTATCATTTATACAATCCCTTTTGTTTTGTCATCTGTTTGCCTTCTAAAGGGCATTAGGAAATCATGCTGCTTAATGTCTCTATTCTGTAGAAAAATCAAATGTCTTTTGTCAGCTTTTTTTTTGAAAGCGCTTTTAGATTCGATCTCGCAAATGCCAGTTAAATAACATTATTGGATTGTGAATGCTGGAGTCATATTGAATCCGTTCATGTATTCATTTTTTTATTTTCCCTTTTAATGGCTGTAGATATTTCCCCTTTTGTGTGAACTGACATCACGTTGAGCGTATGTGTGTGTTTAATGCAGGAGCTGATCGAGTATTACAAACATCACTCTCTGCGGGAAGGATTCAGGACACTTGATACCCAACTGCAGTTCGCCTACCGAGAGCCGGAGAGACGGAGCCAACAGTACGTCCTGTGCACAAACACGCAAGTTCCACATTCACACAACTCACAAATAACAAAATGTACGCTTGTTCTATTTAACACAAAAGCCTCACTTCATCTTAGTTTGAGTATAAACAATGATTCTTTCTTTAATAGTCCAAAACATGTGACATTGTTGTGATGGCCAGAAGCTATGGTCACCAGGGTGGCTGCTATGGCAGCAGTGTTTGAGACCAAGTCTTCTCGCGTGTTCCCAGGTGTCCCGATGTTTAAGGATACATTTCTCTTAGCATTATGATACTATGGTATGTAACATTATAAAGCCTGAAGCATGAACTAGTATAACGCAAATGCTTTGAACTATAGAAGCTCAATTTCACACTACGTTTGGAAATATCAGAATGCAAATACAGGTTCTATTATCAGTGGCATAAGGGACGCTATAATGTGTTTCTCAACCTTGTTTCTATGCCTTATATATGGCATATTTTTTTTAAATATTTCAATAATTTAGTGTATTTGTTTGTATATACAATTCAAAAATTTGGGGCCAGTACAATTCCACCGCCCTAAAATATTTCAATAAGTGACAGTAAAGACTTTAAATTTACAAAGAAATTATATTTCAAATTGCTGTTTTTCTATTCATCAAAAATCGATCCAAAACATTAGCATTGCCATCTTAGGACTAAATTAATTAGTAACCAGTTAAATAAATAAAAAATAATTTTGTGATAATGTGTATTTTTGATCAAATAAATAAAGCCTCGGTGAGCGAAGTCTTTAAAAATGTATACTGACCCCAAACATTTAAATACTAGTGTATGTATAATTATTTATTTATATTAAATATTTTAATTGAGATATTTTAATCATAAATAAACTAGTTTTTAAACTAGTCAAATGATTAATCGCAATTAATCGCATTGTGTTTACATAATATATGTGGGTGCACTGTGTATAATTATTTTTGTATATATATAAATACACACACATGCATGTATATATTTATGAAAAATGTGCTATTAATATATCAAATAATTATGTATAATATTAATTTTGTATAAATATTTATAAAGTATTTACATGCAAATATTTCTTAAATGTATTCATGCATGTGTGTGTATTTATATATGCAAAATAATTATACACACTACACACACACATATATTATGTAAACACAAACTTTTATTTTGGATGCGATTAATCACGATTAATCGTTTCACAGCCCTAATATATAGATATATAACACATACGAAACGTGTATATTCATGCAGGACTACATTTTTAGTTAAAAACTAGATTTGCATATTTGCAGCATTCACGTCAGCATTTGCTTGTTTCTGGCCAAAGAAGTTTTAGAGATCTTCTGTTTGTTCATGGCTTTGTGGTTGCGAAAGCTCCTAAGACATCTGTGTTGTTTTCCAGCTGTGGGAGAGGAGCGAGTTAAAAATGTCAAACAGGGGCTGTTACTGAGCTGTGCTTACAGCCTGATCTGAGAGTTTATGGCGCATTGCAATCAACACTTAGATGAGATTTTATTGTAGCTCCATATGTCACAGTGAGGGTTTGCCGCAATTGGGAAATGTTGGCAGATTGAGAAGCTGGGGGACGTCACTCAAACGCTTCACTGCTTTAACAAAGAAGGACGAAAGCGATACGAAAGCGACTCTGACCGAAGAATGGATCTCCCAGCATGCATTGCTGCTGTTTTTCTCTTCTCATCCCCAAGCTCTATTCCCATGCAGCACAGCTTCTTTTTTTGTTTTTTTTTCATCTCAGCGTCTGCTTATGTGCCAATACATGCAAATCATATGCGATTGTTTTTTAGACGGCTGCCAGAGGCGCACAAGTCTTTCATGTAAACAGGATGTAAAGAGCAACAGGGGCATCTACTCTAAGTGGTAACTTGACCCTGTGTAGGAGCAAGTTTTAACCAGAGAAAATCAGCATTGCAAAACGGAAATAGTTGTACAAGGTTACCTCTATTGTTCATGTTAGACACCAAAATATCCATGACTTTAATTCACAGGTGAAGATGGAACAAATTGCTTGATAGTTGCCCTTTCCATCCTCATTTTTATTTATATCCAGAAAGCTCTGGAGATGCTGTCAGCTAGGTTGCGTTTCTACTTATAGTCCATCGAATGTTAAGCAAGCCATAAGGGTTGGACGGCAAATCCATAACCCTGAATATTCACATTATGGGTAACAACGTGCTGAGGGTTTTAGCCTCGCAGACTTTGCAGAAGAGTGGGCGATTGGCCCGGCTTTTCTGGAGTGACATGGGTGGAATCTCAAGTGCCCATCAGCAGCTCTGACATCACAGGTTGGATAGTGGTCTGAGACAAGGCCTTTTGGAGACACAGCATGTGCTCCTGCATATATTCATGAGCTTGGTTAGCCTCAGCTTGTGTTGTCTCTTCAAAACGCTCAACAGATGTTTAAGAAAGACATTAAATGCTTCTGAACCCAGTCAGTGTTGAACTGCTTGCCAAATAACAAACAGAGTGAGAACAGATCTATCTATCTATCTATCTATCTATCTATCTATCTATCTATCTATCTATCTATCTATCTATCTATCTATCTATCTATCTATCTATCTATCTATCTATCTATCTATCTATCTATCTATCTATCTATCTATCTATCTATTATTATCTATCTATCTATCTATCTATCTATCTATCTATCTATCTATCTATCTATCTATCTATCTATCTATCTATCTATCTATCATCGTCTATCTGTCTGTCTGTCTGTCTGTCTGTCTAGTCTGTCTAAGCCATTATGCTCCAAAAATATGAAACACTTTACCAATTGAGATTAGACAAGCTCCAAACATTCACATTTATAAAAAAAGTGGGTGAAGACACATCTTTTCAAAGACATGACACACTCCCAGTCATCAGATTGTTCAATGTTTACCGACGTCTTGTTAGTCACGCTTAGTGCCGTATGGCTTTGGCCGCCTTCCACAGAAGAGTGGGTGAGGAAACATATTGTGTCGCTGACGCACTGGTGGTCCGAGACGCTCTGGGCTGAGCCGGTCAGATGGAGCATCAGATGGCGAGGGGAACTCGCTTCACTCCCACAGACGCTCCTGGAGTCTTACAAGTAAACCCAGATCTCATCGATGGTTCTCGGTGGATTGGGACGTGAATAGAAATATTCCACCGTGTAGAACCGTTTTGAAGCACCTAGAATAAGGCCAAGTGTTTACAATCTGCTCTGTTTGCTTGCAAAAAGTTACGTTTCAATTAAACATGCTTTTTCTTTTGCTTTTCTTCTCTTTACCCTCGCCGCACCCCTACCTCACCCCACCGCGCCCATGCCTCTGCCACACCTCAGCCCCGTTGCTCTGCGGCCTGTCTTTTCTAACTCCCGTCGGCTACAGCTTTGTCCCCCCTTCTACCGCCCCATTCTGGTCAGGTACAGGTACATGTTTTCTTATCCATTGGTGTCATTTTGTCAAGGTCGTGGGAGATCTGAGGCTGCCATGGCCTGCGTTAACCCCGTCTCCCATCCCATTGTGCGTGTCTGTTTATAGAGCATTCCATAGCCACTATCATCTCCTTTAATGCATGCACCATATGTCCTTTGTCAGACTGGGAGACACTGTGACTCATCATTATCTCATTTCAGGTAGTTAGCTTATTAGGTCCGCCATTACGGGCGGTTTTTGTCAAGGGAGCCGTGATGAAAAGGAAGGAGTCGGCCTAACTTTGTGACATCTCTCTCTCCTCCCTCCTTTACAAACTTCTCGCTTTGAGCATGGCGGCAGCTAGCTGGCAGCCAGTTGCCTGTCTGTACAAGTCTTGCTCACTTTAAAACAGCTGAAGAGAAAGCACCCTGGCACCGAGGCGGATCTCATCAACACACGTCTGGCGGAGGGCCTAGCTTCTCTGGCTGACGTTCACAAAGTCTTCAGAGCCTCTGAAGTCCGATGAAAACAAAGGCTCATTTGAATCCGCCACGACGTATTTCCCTCGGCCCACCGCGTTTAGAAAGAACTGCGAGAAGGTCCAACAAAACGTCTAATAGACAGTGAGCTGGTAGAAGGAACATGATGTGTTTTTGAGGGAAAAGTCGCTTGAAATGTAATTAACCCAGTGGATTATGCTGTTGACACATCTCAAGACATAATCAAAACAGCCACTTCAGCTGTGATTGGACCCGATCCAGATTCGCGAGAATCATTTATTTAGAGTGGATGTGCTAAGGCAGGCAAACACATGAAGGAGTGCGGTGATTACAAGAGTCCTCAGGGAAACTATACAGCCTGACTCTGCTGCATCCATCCTCTCTGTTTGTCTGCTTAATTTTTCTGATTCTCATCTTCATTTTTTTTTTGTCCTGTGATGTTTGCTGCTAAATGTTCACTCTTGTTTCTTGTCTCTACAGTGTTCACTCCCAAGGTGATGGGTGTGGCGATAGCCCGCTATGACTTCAGCTCTCGAGACACGCGGAACTGTCTCTGCAGGAGGGCGACGTGGTGAAGATCTACAGCAAAACTGGAGCCAATGGCTGGTGGAGAGGCGAAGTCAATGGGCGGGTGAGTGTGTGTAGATGTGTTTGGAAGTATACTAGCTTACTGCATACTACGTATTTTTACACTGCATAAATTAATACGTAAAACTCATTATGCAACAATAAAAGTTTGAAATAGTTAAATAGTTTAAAAGTTTTGTGGCACGTTGAATTCTTTATGTAGTGTGAAGTTATCATCATGGAAAAAGGATTATTTTCATTTGTAATTACAATTTGTAAAATAAAATGTAAAATAAAATCAAACAAAACAACACAACTCTTATATTACAACCTAGCGGGCAAAAGTTCAGGGTCAGTATTTTTTTTTTAAGAAATATATACTTTTATTCAGCAAGGATGCATTAAGTTGATCAAAAGTGACAGAAGACATTTATAATGTTACAAAAGATTTCTATTTTTCAAATTAATGCTGCTCTTTTGAACATCCTATTGATCAAAAAACCTGAAAAAAACATTGATAAAAAAAATTTTCTTGAGCAGCGAATCAGCATATTAAAATTATTTCAGAATGATCATGTGACACTGAAGACTGAAATAATGGCTTATCATTATGGTATACAGTATTTCTTGTAGTATGTTCCAGTTTACACTGCACATTTTGACACATTGTTAATCACTAAATACAACTTGCTTTATTATATAACTAGGGATGCACCGATATGAAAAATTTGGCCGATACCGATAATTATTTTTATTTGAAAGCCGATAACCGATATATTGACCGATACATCTAAACCCAAATTTGTATTTAATTTTTGAGAGCCTGATTACAAAAACAGTAGACACAATCATAATGATGGTCTACTTAAAATTTTATGTAGCCGATATGACACTTTATGTTGCACTTTACTGTATTTTCCTTTTTAAAGTGATTTCAATATATTTCAAGCAATTCAAATCCATCATGTTGAACTTTGCACATCTTAAGTGTCTCAGCTGAAGGAAATAATACATTATTTATCGGCTTTAATATATTGGAAAAATTTTCTTATCTGGCCGATAACGATAACAGTAAATTGAACATATATTGGCCGATAACGATATGGTGGCCGATATGTCAGAGCATTCCTATTTAGAACAATATAAGTTCACTAGATAGTCAAATATAACAATAAACTAATCTTAATTTTAAAATTCAAAGTGTGTTTAGTGCAGTCATAGAGCAAGCACATAAATGTGAAAATACTATACTGTCTGTTTAAAATGTCTCTTCATAACATACTTCTCTTCCCTGATCTAAGATGACAGACATCCTTGCTAAGAGCGTCAGAAAACTGAAACCGCACAGAAAATGTGGCGTCACTATTGAATTAAGCGGCATTATTTCATACTAAGCCAAGAAGCTTATTTGTACTTAAAGCGCATCGAACTGTCAAATGTTTTTTTGAGCCTCTTGAGCTGTCTTATAATGGTTTCGCCAGGAAGGCTGTAATTTAGTGAATAAAACGTTCAGGGCTGTTTTATGGATGGCAGTTATAGATTGTGGGATCAGTGCTTTGAACAGCCCCCCTGTCTCCTCCTGAAATGGACAGTGCTGCTTATGTTCCTTTTGTATTCATGTTGTATTCATGGTGTAACAAATCACATCTCTCCATTGTTAATCTGCGTTTTGTCCTAATCAGCTGTGTTTGTGAAACGATGTTTTCCGTGATGTACAGTATTCTACATTGTTGTTGCTAATGATGCTGATTTGTTACCAGTATAAAGTTTATCCAGCTTACCAAGATACAGTTTGGTTAAAGGTGCATTATGCAACATTTCATGTTAAAAATACCCGTTTCTAACCCATACATGCTTAAACAATTGCCTGATGGGCTGAATGAGCCCTTCTCTGATCACTGCGATTGCCTCTAGAATCCTGTACAGTAAAATAAATAAGAGGGATTTGGGCTCGAATTTGAGACTAGGCGTGTCGTCATGCGCTTTCATGCGCTTTCACGATTTTTGGAAACAGAAAAATTATACATCATCTTGAAGTCACCTAAAGGGCATTTACTATGCATTGGAGGGTTATATTAATATTTTTATTGTTGAGAGATCGACGAAAAGCTTCAGCTCCAGGCAGAGATGTAACTTACAGGTCACAGTGTAAACATGATGACCCGCACATTGTTGCCATCACCGTTTGGTACAGTATTTACATGAATCATTCAGCACAACATTGTTAACATTTGCAATCTCGGTTATTTACAGATATACGTTAATGAAGCTAATTGACATGATGTACAACACAGCTAGAAGCTAACGTTAATGTTTTGTATGTCTAACGTTAGACTAACGTTACGTTAGAGATTTAAAAGATAACGTTCAAATACGTTGTTTACTTAACTTAGATCAGATGTAGACATCCTTGTTTAATTTATTCGCGTTTAGTTGGTGTTGTGGTCTAGCTACCCCATAACTTTATCCAGAGCAGACACTTATCTCGGTTGAGATGTGGCTTGGGAAAGGGTAAAAAAAAAATACACACCGTCGCCCAGCCTCTCAGGAACCTAGTGTCAGAGTTGCATGTACCCCATGCACACCGTTTGACCATTTTAAACTTAAAATAACAAGAAAAACGAATGAAAACTGACTAACTGCAATGCATTTCAATGGAAGTGGAAGCAGAGAATGTCCGAGTGTATTGAGGTTACCTGCGCACTGTGATTGGCTCATCGCGTTTGAGGGCGTGGCTTAGCCATAGGTCAATTATGTGTCACCCAAAACCTGTTGCATCACAAAATAGCCATAGTAGGCAGTCACAGGAACAGCACAGCCTCCCTCCTTGATTTAGCCGATGAAAAGTAAAAAACAGCTCTGTCATACTGTCCCTTTGGATATTAATGCTCAGCCTCCAGAATTGCTTAAACAATCCAGCGCCGACCCTCCTCCCCTTCTCTTGCAGCAGGCGCATCCTCAAGGTTATCCAGGCAATGAAGTGACGCAAATCCTCTGTAATACCCCCCGCAACCTTCTCCTCTAATCACTCATTCCTTCTGTTCTGTCTCATCCACAGGTGGGCTGGTTCCCCTCCACATACGTAGAAGAGGGCGGAGAGTGAGACGGCTTCCACGATCGCGACACAAGAGAAAGGAAACAAAAGGAAAGAAAGCACATGGACTGCATTCGACTGGACTACACTGAGCTGGGTCACGGAGTCAGCTGATTGGCTGGTGCTCTCGCTCGCTCTGTCTTGTTTGTCTATCCTGAAGGAAGTGCACAGGGTTTGATAGATGAAGGACTGCCTCTCAGGGAGCAGATTATCAAACACAACCCCAAACCCTCAGCCAGATCTCAGAAAGACCCTTTCGGAGACCTGGACGGAGCGCGCGGGTGAATCCGGGCCTGAGACGGAACGCACGGAAACGGATTGAGGTTATACCGTGAGTCAATTCTGTATGTGTGCGGCAGTCTAGCTCACAGGGAAACATGTTTGTCCTGACCTTGCCTGAGTCCTCCTTTCCGCCACTATTATTGATGATGCCCCCTCCCCGTGTGTACACTGCCCTGGAGGTGTTCTCACTCGCGGAAGACCCTCCCACCCCGCTATCTGTCTCAGATTAAGATCACAGCTTCCTGCCATGTAGGCCGCGGTAATTGATTGCTGTCTCTTCCCTTTTTCCTTCCTACGAAATCTCTCTTATTTTCAGATTTCCACTTAAAGGGAACGACCGGTTGTTTTGTGCGTTGTGTTTCTCGCACGCTTATCTCGAGAGATATATTGTGGGGTTGTCACGGCGTGTTTATCTGATCCGCGCAGCGAGACGTTGACAGGAAACAAAAGGGATCGCGGTGACAGGCCTGTAAACAGCTTTTTCAGCAGGGGCCCATGGCCCCGAAAGCATTGTGTCACCTCATGCAGAAAGGATCCTGGTAGATAGTGCAGACAGTGCCTTCTCTATCAACTAATGAGGGGGATTTACACACATTTGCTGGAAGAACTGACACACTGAAAAACAATGAGGCTGATCCAGTGAATTGGAACTCTTGAAAGTCTCGATATATGTAAATTAGTGATTGACCGATATGGATTTTTTCAGTGTCTGATGCCAGTAACTAAATTGTAGGGTGGCCAATATAATATATGTATTTAAAAATATAATATAAAAAATATTGTAATAAATGTATGGTACATTTTTGTGTATGGATATATGAAACTAATATAATACAGTTATTATAATATATTTTATTAATATTGATCAATTAAATATAATGCTTGTACCAGATGTGGCCCGGACCTGGGCCGACACTATGTTGTCTGGGTACACAAAATTCCCTAAATTTGTTATTTGTCCTAGGACATTGTTATCTTCAGATGTCAGTCAAGTTTACCATTGGTGTGTATTGACAACCTTCTTGGCCAAGGGTTATTAAGTAAGTCATTTCTTCATTCACTCTAAATATAGCAGTGCTCTGCACTGTACTGTTGGACGGGACACTGGATTTTTACTTCCTGCAGTATTCCCCTTTGGGACTCTTTCTTCCAAGATTTTCCTGTTGTAATGAGCTAGATGGATGCTTTACTTGTCTGCAGCCACATGAAGATCTGTGCAAGCTGCCTCTAAACTGTGATGAAGTGAAAGTTTTCAGAGTGTTTAGACTGTGTTGAGGTGACAGACTCTATAATCGGAGAAAGGTCATATCAGGAAACACTGCTGTTTTCTCAAATGGTTAGATATAAGTGCACTCACAAAGTATTATTTATTTATTTGTGATCTAAGAAGAGACTTTGACAGGAAAAGACATTCAAAGGAATCCCGTCAAATGACTGAAAAGCTTCAACTGATAAAAAGCTAGTGGAGAAGAAACTAAACGCATAAATGGAAATACACTCTTATGTGCCTATAAAGAAGCCCGATGTAAAGTATTTTCATTTCTTTTCACATTAGTCTTTGATTGAACACAAGGACAGATCTTTGATCCTTTTATTTTTGTCTTCCCAAAGAGCTACATAATGTATGTAACAAAAATGATGTATTTTTTTTCATTCCTGTAAAATGAGAAGACGTGCAAAAGGGTTAAATATTTTATTGATTTATAAATCTTATATCTGTTATAAAGATAATGTATTTTAAATGTATATATGAATAAGTCATTGATCAGTCATCTCATTGTGTGATCTTTGTTCTCAATGTAGCACAATGTAACACCACTAAGTGGCAGGTTATAGTTTCTTTGGTCCTTTCCTTGAATTTTCCCAATCATCATAATGCTGCCTTGAAGCCCAGGAAAGTCTGTACTAATGAGTTTAAAAGACTTACTTGTCTGGGCATTCAATTGATTTCTGTAAAACACTATGGGATTTATTGACATTCGAAAACTCTGGGCTCAGAGTTTCAAACCTAATAACTTTCATGTACGCTCAACTCATAAATACAATCTTTCTGACATGGTTTAAAGGCAGCATAAAAAGAGATTCAGGGCTCTATCTTGCACCCGGCGCAAATGACTTTATACACTGACGCATTTATCATTCCTATTTGCACTCGCGCAAAGCGGGCTTTTTTCCTCCACAGACGCACGTCGGTAACCTAACAAATGAACATGCGCTTCCTGGGCGGGTTGGCGCAAAAAGGAGGCGTGTGTCGGCGCAAACAATCCCTGGTGCTATTTTGCAGTTCCAGAAAACAATTGCGCCAATGACCAGAAAAAACCTGGTCTAAAGTCAGTGGCGCGTTGCGCGTATATTCAGATGCTATTTTAAGCGTGCATGCTTGGCCATAATACAGAGTGTGAACAACGCGGATACACTGTAGATGATTCTCTCATCAACACAGATGCATTTTACTTTTTGCAAATGATACATTATTATACGGAAAAATATATAAACATGAGGGAAATCATTGTTGTGTCCATGATGATGGGAAAAACAGGCATAAAGCTTATTTACCCAAATTATTATATGCATGTTTAACCCGAAGCTAATTTGGGTGTGTTTGTCCCATCCCCAGTGTTCCTTCTCTTTCTTTTACGGCACTGACGAGAACATCGCTCTACTCGGCTGTGAACCGATGCTGAAGCGCACCTGGTAAATGCGCCGTTAAAATAGAATTGCGCCACGGAACAAGCGCATCTCGTTCATCATGCTCTTAAAGGGAATGTGATATGACGCTCTTATTGGTTTATTTCCGTTACGCCCAAACCACACCTATGAATAATGAAGCTACTCCAGACCAACCCCTTTTAGATTTGCGCCAGGCGCAAGAGGCATTTATCCCGCCGGGAAAATAGCAACAGCGCCGGATCCGCCCACAAAGTTAATTGCGCTTTGCGCTTTGACACTTGCGTTTCAGATCGTTAAAATAGGGCCCTCAGTGTTTTCCTGTCATGCAGTATCAGTTCTCTCCTCACTGACAGGAACTGTTGTTATGTCACAGAGGATTCGAGTAGATTAACTTCTCATTAGGAAAATCACATTTACCAGCTGTTTATGGCACGGCCATCACCTCTCCCTCCCTTTATTTCTAAAGGTTAAAGGTCGGTTTTAGAATTGCCAATTTTTTTTCTTTCGGGCTTCGACTGAAAGAGGATTTTTGGTCTGGCACCGAAATCTGGGGCGAAATCCGTGCCCGAGGCAGATTATGGTCTTCTCCTGGGTTCGCTGTTCCTTTACACTCCAACTGTGAGCAGTAGAATTGGTTTTCTAAGCTTTCTCACCGGTAATCTGTTCCCACTCCTCTCTCCCCAGAGATGAACCCTGACAGGACGGATTTAACAGGCTTCCACACATCGTTATATATTTATATACAGCAGAGTCTGTTCCTACACAGAGTTGTGGGCCACTAATCACCCAGCGATCTCTAACCTCGAAGGAAAGGGATTTCTGTCTATATTTCCACTTTTGCGGCATCTCTCTATGTTTTCTCCACTCGCACCTTCATAATCGTATTCGCCACTCTTTATCTAGATGTCCTTCAAACTTTTTAAATGTAATGCTAAGGGCATCCTACGGGCATAAAATAGAAGTGAACGCAAATTTGAAGGCAAATGTCTCATGCTTTGTGTGTGTGTGTAATAATTGCTATTGTGGCATGCTTCAACAATTTTGGGGGCTATTAACCAAGCAAAAAGCCATAATTACATAAGCAAACTTGAGCAACAGAATGATGGTACTGTGAGGGGCTCATGGTTAATGATCTGCTGTCCACTGAACCCAAAGACATACTGTACACAAGCCTGGCGCCATGTAAACCGCCACAGTGGCCTAACCTGTAGCAGTGCAATGCGAGTGTTCCTGCAGCGCCACCTAGCTGCTGTTTCACACTTGAACTGTATATATGTTGATAAAGTTACAATAAAAATGTATATTGCTTCTTTTTTGCAAACTGCATTGCAGTCTTTTGAGTCTGGTTTTGTGTGCAAATCTGCTCAATGGAGTGAGAAGCCAGCGCAAGTGGTTGGTTTTAGGGCAGGTTACCATCAAGATCTGGGGAATTAGGACTGTCGGAAGGGGAGAATTGGGCCCAAAATTTATCCCTGTTATCTTGTAGTGTGTGGGTGCCAAAGTTACAGTTCAAATGTTCGTTTAGTTTAGGGGTTTCATCTAATATTTATATTTAATTTCAGATTTTTTTGCTGATTTTGAATGCACAAAAATGCACAAAAGAGTTTTAGTAAATGATAATAACCCTGCATTGGAGTTTCTAGTTGTAGGTATGCATCTACAGAATACATCTTTTTAAATGCACAATGCAAGAGACTTTTGCTTTTCAGTAAACTCAAAAAATATGTCATTCCTCAGAGGTTAGCAGACTTTCGCATTCATGTATGGGGCTGGGAAGAGTCGCAGTCGACTTAACCATGTAGAAAAGTGTGCGTGTAAAATGGAGATTAAAATAGTGGCGGTCACCATCTGTTTGAGTGTATTCTGTGGAAGATGACGGGTCATTTGGTTGGTGATGAGGCATTGGAGATGTCTGCTGAGACTCAATCTATCGCCTCAAAGCAATGTCGGCCTATCCTATCCTGGCAGAAGAAAGCTTGCGCAGATGAGGATTGATTTACAGAAAAGTCATGACTGCGGCAGAAGTCTCGAGCCCCTTTATCCCCACTCCCGGCTCCTGAGGTAAACACTCATTTGCTGGTATAAATGTAGAGAAAGCAGACGGAAAACTCATCACTGAAAGCCTGGAACTAAAGCAAAATGTGTTAAACCACATCAAAAGTGACATCCATCTGCAAAACAAACTGCTTTTATGTACCCACCTCCATCCAGATGAAAACATCTTTGACATTTATCAAAATGCACTCTTTTTTTCTCATTTTGAGTGAGCCTGTACCGTGCAGCCCTTGGTATTTTGATTAATATACAACGATCTGCAGAGGATATTGTTTTTAATAGAGCACCAAGCTCATAGTATTTGCTTTTGGCCAACAATGTTTGGTAGACGTCTCTGTAAAGATCTGTGTTGAGGAGAATTTGCTGCAGTGGCCATCTGGGACCTGTGAGTGGAGAAGGCAGTGGTAGCTGACGTGTAAATATCAAGTCCTGCGACCCACATTCACAAACCCGCATGCAGTCCCCTGAACGTATTAATAACAACTACGTCACTGTTCGTTCATCTGAATCTTTTCGTCTTCCACCCTGTGAGCCATTTCAGAAAAATACAATGGCCCCTAAGTTCCTTAACCCCCTCAGACCTGATTTACGTTTCAAGTTTTCTTAAAAAAATATAAAATTACATTTTCCCAGCTCATGAGGTTTCTCTAAATCATAACAATTTTTTTAATATAATTGCTTTCATTGTGATTTTTTGTCCATTCCAATGGACATCAGGTCAAAACAGGTGTACCTCCCAAAAAATGTACCAACATGAAATAAATTTATAAACGTAAAATTTGTTGGTCTATACTTTAAGCTTTTTCTAAGGTCAAAAAAATTCCAGCAGTATACCATTTCAACTATAATTTTGAGGTGCTTGTTTTACAGATTGCACATTGTTTGTAACAAACTAAATATCTTCGAATCAATCAATCTGGTCATATTGGAGTCATTTTCTGTGTGCATCTTTCTTTTTAGAACAAAACCTCAGGAATCAATCAATGCATTCATGTTAGAGTCGTTTCCTGTGTGCATCCTGTGTTTTCTTGTATTTTTACAGTACTGGCAGGACGGTTGCCAGCAAGTCACTGTTTTCGATTTCCAGTAACTCTAGCTAGTCCAAGGCCGGAAAAAAGGTCCAATCCGATCTTCTTGAAACTCTGGATTCAGATATAGGGCCATGAGACTTAGACCTGAGTGCAAAAATGGAGTCTTGAGTTTTGAGAAGATTGGGGGAACTCAAAATTTCGCCCCCGAAAAAAAAAACTACAGTGGTACCCCTTTTAATTTTTTTTTGGGGGGGGGCTCAGGAAGGGTCTAGAGACTCCATTTTTGCACTCAGGTCTTAGTCCCATGGCCCTCAATCAGAATCCAGAGTTTCAAGAAGATTGGAGAAACTTTTTATTTCGCAAAAAAACAAAACAAAAAAAAAACCATAAGGGGTAAGTACCACTGTCGTTTTTTTTGTGCGAAAAAGTTTATCCAATCTTCTTGAAACTCTGGATTCTGATTGAGGGCCATGGGACTGAGACCTGAGAGCAAAAATGGAGGCTCTAGACCCTTCCAAAGCTGAGATATTGAGATATTTATGTTTATGAGATATTTTTTTTCGCACAAAAAAAAAAACATAAGGGGTACCACTGTCGTTTTTTTTTTTTTGGTGCGAAAAAAGTTTCTCCAATCTTCTTGAAACTCTGGATTCTGATTGAGGGCCATGGGACTAAGACCTGAGTGCAAATATGGAGGCTCTAGACCCTTCCAGAGCTGAGATATTGAGATATTTATGACATACTGAGATATTGAGCCATTATAAATATCTCAATATCTCAGCTCTAGATGGGTCTAGAGCCTCAATTTTTGCACTCAGGTCTAAGTCCCATGGCCCTCTATCAGAATCCAGAGTTTCAAGAAGATTGGAGAAACTTTTTTTCGCACAAAAAAAAAACATAAGGGGTACCACTGTCGTTTTTTTTTTTTTTTTGGGTTCAAAAAAAAGTTTCTCCAATCTTCTTTAAACTCTGGATTCTGATTGAGGGCCATGGGACTAAGACCTGAGAGTAAAAATGGAGGCTCTAGACCCTTCCAGAGCTGAGATATTGAGACCTCACGTAGCATTTATGCCATTGTAAATATCTCAATATCTCAGCTCTGTATGCCATTATAAATATCTAAATATCTCAGCTCTGGAAGGGTCTAGAGCCTCCATTTTTGCACTCAGGTCTAAGTCCCATGGCCCTCTATCAGAATCCAGAGTTTCAAGAAGATTGGAGAAACTTCTTTTTTCGCACAAAAAAACATAAGGGGTACCACTGTCGTTTTTTTTTTTTTTGGGGTCAAAATTTTGATTTTCTTGAAACTCTGGATTCTGATAGAGGGCCATGGGACTTAGATCTGAGTGCAAAAATGGAGGCTCTAGACCCTTCCAGAGCTGAGATATTGAGATCTCACGTAGCATTTATGCCATTATAAATATCTCAATATCTCAGCTCTGTATGCCATTATAAATATCTAAATATCTCAGCTCTGGAAGGGTCTAGAGCCTCCATTTTTGCACTTAGGTCTAAGTCCCATGGCCCTCTATCAGAATCCAGAGTTTCAAGAAGATTGGAGAAACTTCTTTTTCGCACAAAAAAAAACAAAAAACATAAGGGGTACCACTGTCGTTTTTTTTTTTCGGGTCAAAATTTTGATTTTCTTGAAACTCTGGATTCTGATAGAGGGCCATGGGACTTAGATCTGAGTGCAAAAATGGAGGCTCTAGACCCTTCCAGAGCTGAGATATTGAGATCTCACGTAGCATTTATGCCATTGTAAATATCTCAATATCTCAGCTCTGTATGCCATTATAAATATCTAAATATCTCAGCTCTGGAAGGGTCTAGAGCCTCCATTTTTGCACTCAGGTCTAAGTCCCATGGCCCTCTATCAGAATCCAGAGTTTCAATAAGATTGGAGACACTTATTTTTTCGCACACAAAAAAAAAACATAAGGGGTACCACTGTCGTTTTTTTTTTCGAGTCAAAATTTGGATTTTCTTGAAACTCTGGATTCTGATAAGGGCCATGGGACTTAGATCTGAGTGCAAAAATGGAGGCTCTAGACCCTTCCAGAGCTGAGATATTGAGATCTCACGTAGCATTTATGCCATTGTAAATATCTCAATATCTCAGCTCTGTATGCCATTATAAATATCTAAATATCTCAGCTCTGGAAGGGTCTAGAGCCTCCATTTTTGCACTCAGGTCTAAGTCCATTGACCCTCTATCAGAATCCAGAGTTTCAAGAAGATTGGAGAAACTTATTTTTCGCACAAAAAAAAAAAAACATAAGGGGTACCACTGTCGTTTTTTTTTTCGGGTCAAAATTTTGATTTTCTTGAAACTCTGGATTCTGATAGAGGGCCATGGGACTTAGACCTGAGTGCAAAAATGGAGGCTCTAGACCCTTCCAGAGCTGAGATATTGAGATCTCACGTAGCATTTATGCCATTGTAAATATCTCAATATCTCAGCTCTGTATGCCATTATAAATATCTAAATATCTCAGCTCTGGAAGGGTCTAGAGCCTCCATTTTTGCACTCAGGTCTAAGTCCCATGGCCCTCTATCAGAATCCAGAGTTTCAAGAAGATTGAAGAAACTTATTTTTTCGCACAAAAAAAAAACATAAGGGGTACCACTGTCGTTTTTTTTTCGGGGTCAGAAATTTTGATTTTCTTGAAACTCTGGATTCTGATAGAGGGCCATGGGACTTAAATCTAAGTGCAAAAATGGAGGCTCTAGACCCTTCCAGAGCTGAGATATTGAGATCTCACGTAGCATTTATGCCATTGTAAATATCTCAATATCTCAGCTCTGTATGCCATTATAAATATCTAAATATCTCAGCTCTGGAAGGGTCTAGAGCCTCCATTTTTGCACTCAGGTCTAAGTCACATGGCCCTCTATCAGAATCCAGAGTTTCAAGAAGATTGGAGAAACTTATTTTTGACCCGCACAAAAAAAACGTAGAGGGGTACCACTGTCGTTTTTTTTTTCGAGGTCAGAAATTTTGATTTTCTTGAAACTCTGGATTCTGATAGAGGGCCATGGGACTTAGATCTAAGTGCAAAAATGGAGGCTCTAGACCCTTCCAGAGCTGAGATATTGAGATCTCACGTAGCATTTATGCCATTGTAAATATCTCAATATCTCAGCTCTGTATGCCATTATAAATATCTAAATATCTCAGCTCTGGAAGGGTCTAGAGCCTCCATTTTGCACTCAGATCTAAGTCCCATGGCCCTCTATCAGAATCCAGAGTTTCAAGAAAAATCAAAAATTTTGACCCAAAAAAAAAAACGTAAGGGGTACCACTGTCGTTTTTTTTCAGGGTCAAAATTTTGATTTTCTTGAAACTCTGGATTCTGATAGAGGGCCATGGGACTTAGATCTGAGTGCAAAAATGGAGGCTCTAAGACCCTTTCCAGAGCTGAGATATTTAGATATTTATAATGGCATACAGAGCTGAGATATCTGAGATATTTACAATGGCATAAATGCTACATAAAAATCTAAATATCTCAGCTCTGGAAGGGTCTAGAGCCTCCATTTTTGCACTCAGATCTAAGTCACATGGCCCTCTATCAGAATCCAGAGTTTCAAGAAAATCAAAATTTTGACCCGAAAAAAAAAACGACAAGTGGTACCCTTTACGATTTTTTTTTTTCGAGATCAAAATTTTGATTTTCTTGAAACTCTGGATTATGATAGAGGGCCATGGGACTTAGATCTGAGTGCAAAAATGGAGGCTCTAGACCCTTCCAGAGCTGAGATATATTAGATATTTATAATGGCATACAGAGCTGAGATATTGAGATATTTACAATGGCATAAATGCTACGTGAAATCTCAATATCTCAGCTCTGGAAGGGTCTAGAGCCTCCATTTTTGCACTCAGATCTAAGTCACATGGCCCTCTATCAGAATCCAGAGTTTCAAGAAAATCAAAATTTTGACCCGAAAAAAAAACGTACAGTGGTACACCTTACTGATTTTTTTTCGGGTCAAGAGTTTGATTTTCTTGAAACTCTGGATTCTGATAGAGGGCCATGGGACTTAGATCTGAGTGCAAAAATGGAGGCTCTAGACCCTTCCAGAGCTGAGATATTTAGATATTTATAATGGCATACAGAGCTGAGTATTGAGATATTTACAATGGCATAAATGCTACGTGAAATCTCAATATCTCAGCTCTGGAAGGGTCTAGAGCCTCCATTTTTGCACTCAGATCTAAGTCACATGGCCCTCTATCAGAATCCAGAGTTTCAAGAAAATCAAAATTTTGACCCGAAAAAAAACGTAAGGGGTACCACTGTCGTTTTTTTTTCGAGGTCGAAATTTTGATTTTCTTGAAACTCTGGATTCTGATAGAGGGCCATGGGACTTAGATCTGAGTGCAAAAATGGAGGCTCTAGACCCTTCCAGAGCTGAGATATTTAGATATTTATAATGGCATACAGAGCTGAGATATTGAGATATTTACAATGGCATAAATGCTACGTGAAATCTCAATATCTCAGCTCTGGAAGGGTCTAGAGCCTCCATTTTTGCACTCAGATCTAAGTCACATGGCCCTCTATCAGAATCCAGAGTTTCAAGAAAATCAAAATTTTGACCCGAAAAAAAAAACGACAGTGGTACCCCTTGTTTTTTTTTCGAGGTGAAAGTTTTGATTTTCTTGAAACTCTGGATTCTGATAGAGGGCCATGTGACTTAGATCTGAGTGCAAAAATGGAGGCTCTAGACCCTTCCAGAGCTGAGATATTGAGATATTTATAATGGCATTCAGAGCTGTAGATATCTGAGATATTTACAATGGCATAAATGCTACGTGAAATCTCAATATCTCAGCTCTGGAAGGGTCTAGAGCCTCCATTTTTGCACTCAGATCTAAGTCCCATGGCCCTCTATCAGAATCCCAGAGTTTCAAGAAAATCAAAATTTTGACCCGAAAAAAAAAACGACAGTGGTACCCCTTGCGTTTTTTTTTCGGGTCAAAATTTTGATTTTCTTGAAACTCTGGATTCTGATAGAGGGCCATGTGACTTAGATCTGAGTGCAAAAATGGAGGCTCTAGACCCTTCCAGAGCTGAGATATTGAGATATTTATAATGGCATACATGCCAGCTGTAGATATCTGAGATATCTCAGCTGGCATGAATGCTACTGTAAATATCTCAATATCTCAGCTCTGGAAGGGTCTAGAGCCTCCATTTTTGCACTCAGATCTAAGTCACATGGCCCTCTATCAGAATCCAGAGTTTCAAGAAAATCAAAATTTTGACCCAAAAAAAAACGACAGTGGTACCCCTTACGTTTTTTTTTCGAGGTCAGAGTTTTGATTTTCTTGAAACTCTGATTCTGATAGAGGGCCATGTGACTTAGATCTGAGTGCAAAAATGGAGGCTCTAGACCCTTCCAGAGCTGAGATATTGAGATTTCACGTAGCATTTATGCCATTGTAAATATCTCAATATCTTCAGCTCTGTATGCCATTATAAATATCTAAATATCTCAGCTCTGGAAGGGTCTAGAGCCTCCATTTTTGCACTCAGATCTAAGTCCCATGGCCCTCTATCAGAATCCAGAGTTTCAAGAAAATCAAAATTTTGACCCGAAAAAAAAACGTACAGTGGTACCACTGTACGTTTTTTTTTCGGGTCAAAATTTTGATTTTCTTGAAACTCTGGATTCTGATAGAGGGCCATGGGACTTAGATCTGAGTGCAAAAATGGAGGCTCTAGACCCTTCCAGAGCTGAGATATTGAGATCTCACGTAGCATTTATGCCATTGTAAATATCTCAATATCTCAGCTCTGTATGCCATTATAAATATCTAAATATCTCAGCTCTGGAAGGGTCTAGAGCCTCCATTTTTGCACTCAGATCTAAGTCCCATGGCCCTCTATAGGAATCCAGAGTTTCAAGAAAATCAAAATTTTGACCCGAAAAAAAAAACGTAAGGGGTACCACTGTCGTTTTTTTTCGGGTCAAAATTTTGATTTTCTTGAAACTCTGGATTCTGATAGAGGGCCATGTGACTTAGATCTGAGTGCAAAAATGGAGGCTCTAGACCCTTCCAGAGCTGAGATATTGAGATTTCACGTAGCATTTATGCCATTGTAAATATCTCAATATCTCAGCTCTGTATGCCATTATAAATATCTAAATATCTCAGCTCTGGAAGGGTCTAGAGCCTCCATTTTGCACTCAGATCTAAGTCACATGGCCCTCTATCAAGAATCCAGAGTTTCAAGAAAATCAAAATTTTGACCCAAAAAAAAAACGTAAGGGGTACCACTGTCGTTTTTTTCGAGGTGGAATTTTGATTTTCTTGAAACTCTGGATTCTGATAGAGGGCCATGTGACTTAGATCTGAGTGCAAAAATGGAGGCTCTAGACCCTTCCAGAGCTGAGATATTTAGATATTTATAATGGCATACAGAGCTGAGATATTGAGATATTTACAATGGCATAAATGCTACATGAAATCTCAATATCTCAGCTCTGGAAGGGTCTAGAGCCTCCATTTTTGCACTCAGATCTAAGTCACATGGCCCTCTATCAGAATCCAGAGTTTCAAGAAAATCAAAATTTTGACCCGAAAAAAAAACGTAAGTGGTACCCCTACGTTTGATTTTTTCGGGTCAAAATTTTGATTTTCTTGAAACTCTGGATTCTGATAGAGGGCCATGTGACTTAGATCTGAGTGCAAAAATGGAGGCTCTAGACCCTTCCAGAGCTGAGATATTTGAGATTTCACGTAGCATTTATGCCATTGTAAATATCTCAATATCTCAGCTCTGTATGCCATTATAAATATCTAAATATCTCAGCTCTGGAAGGGTCTAGAGCCTCCATTTTTGCACTCAGATCTAAGTCCCATGGCCCTCTATCAGGAATCCAGAGTTTCAAGAAAATCAAAATTTTGACCCGAAAAAAAAACGTAAGGGGTACCACTGTCGTTTTTTTTTTCGGAGTCAAAATTTTGATTTTCTTGAAACTCTGGATTCTGATAGAGGGCCATGGGACTTAGATCTGAGTGCAAAAATGGAGGCTCTAGACCCTTCCAGAGCTGAGATATTGAGATTTCACGTAGCATTTATGCCATTGTAAATATCTCAATATCTCAGCTCTGTATGCCATTATAAATATCTAAATATCTCAGCTCTGGAAGGGTCTGAGGCCTCCATTTTTGCACTCAGATCTAAGTCACATGGCCCTCTATCAGAATCCAGAGTTTCAAGAAAATCAAAATTTTTGACCCGAAAAAAAAACGACAGTGGTACCCCTTACGTTTTTTTTTCGGGTCAAAATTTTGATTTTCTTGAAACTCTGGATTCTGATAGAGGGCCATGGGACTTAGATCTGAGTGCAAAAATGGAGGCTCTAGACCCTTCCAGAGCTGAGATATTTAGATATTTATAATGGCATACAGAGCTGAGATATTGAGATATTTACAATGGCATAAATGCTACGTGAAATCTCAATATCTCAGCTCTGGAAGGTCTAGAGCCTCCATTTTTGCACTCAGATCTAAGTCCCATGGCCCTCTATCAGAATCCAGAGTTTTCAAGAAAATCAAAATTTTGACCCGAAAAAAAAAACGACAGTGGTACCCCTTACGTTTTTTTTTTCGAGGTCAAAATTTTGATTTTCTTGAAACTCTGGATTCTGATAGAGGCCATGTGACTTAGATCTGAGTGCAAAAATGGAGGCTCTAGACCCTTCCAGAGCTGAGATATTGAGAATTTCACGTAGCATTTATGCCATTGTAAATATCTCAATATCTCAGCTATGTATGCCATTATAAATATCTAAATATCTCAGCTCTGGAAGGGTCTAGAGCCTCCATTTTTGCACTCAGATCTAAGTCCCATGGCCCTCTATCAGAATCCAGAGTTTCAAGAAAATCAAAATTTTGACCCAAAAAAAACGACAGTGGTACCCCTTACGATTTTTTTTTTCGAGGTCAAAATTTTGATTTTCTTGAAACTCTGGATTCTGATAGAGGGCCATGGGACTTAGATCTGAGTGCAAAAATGGAGGCTCTAGACCCTTCCAGAGCTGAGATATTTAGATATTTATAATGGCATACAGAGCTGAGATATTGAGATATTTACAATGGCATAAATGCTACGTGAAATCTCAATATCTCAGCTCTGGAAGGTACTAGAGCCTCCATTTTTGCACTCAGATCTAAGTCACATGGCCCTCTATCAGAATCCAGAGTTTCAAGAAAATCAAAATTTTAACCCAAAAAAAAAACGTACAGGGGTACCACTGTACGTTTTTTTTCGAGGTCAGAATTTTGATTTTCTTGAAACTCTGGATTCTGATAGAGGGCCATGTGACTTAGATCTGAGTGCAAAAATGGAGGCTCTAGACCCTTCCAGAGCTGAGATATTTAGATATTTATAATGGCATACAGAGCTGAGATATTGAGATATTTACAATGGCATAAATGCTACGTGAATCTCAATATCTCAGCTCTGGAAGGTGTCTAGAGCCTCCATTTTTGCACTCAGATCTAAGTCACATGGCCCTCTATCAGAATCCAGAGTTTCAAGAAAATCAAAATTTTGACCCGAAAAAAAAACGACAGTGGTACCCCTTTACGTTTTTTTTTTCGGGTCAAAATTTTGATTTTCTTGAAACTCTGGATTCTGATAGAGGGCCATGGGACTTAGATCTGAGTGCAAAAATGGAGGCTCTAAGACCCTTCCAGAGCTGAGATATTGAGATATTTATAATGGCATACAGAGCTGAGATATTGAGATATTTACAATGGCATAAATGCTACGTGAAATCTCAATATCTCAGCTCTGGAAGGGTCTGAGCCTCCATTTTTGCACTCAGATCTAAGTCACATGGCCCTCTATCAGAATCCAGAGTTTCAAGAAAATCAAAATTTTGACCCAAAAAAAAAAACGACAGTGGTACCCCTTACGTTTTTTTTTTCGGGTCAAAATTTTGATTTTCTTTGAAACTCTGGATTCTGATAGAGGGCCATGGGACTTAGATCTGAGTGCAAAAATGGAGGCTCTAGACCCTTCCAGAGCTGAGATATTTAGATATTTATAATGGCATACAGAGCTGAGATATTGAGATATTTACAATGGCATAAATGCTACGTGAAATCTCAATATCTCAGCTCTGGAAGGTGTCTGAGCCTCCATTTTTTGCACTCAGATCTAAGTCCCATGGCCCTCTATCAGAATCCAGAGTTTCAAGAAAATCAAAATTTTGACCCGAAAAAAAACGACAGTGGTACCCCTTCGTTTTTTTTTCGGGTCAAAATTTTGATTTTCTTGAAACTCTGGATTCTGATAGAGGGCCATGTGACTTAGATCTGAGTGCAAAAATGGAGGCTCTAGACCCTTTCCAGAGCTGAGATATTGAGATATTTATAATGGCATTCATGCCAGCTGTAAATATCTGAGATATTTCAATGGCATAAATGCTACTATGAATATCTCAATATCTCAGCTCTGGAAGGTCTAGAGCCTCCATTTTTGCACTCAGATCTAAGTCCCATGGCCCTCTATCAGGAATCCAGAGTTTCAAGAAAATCAAAATTTTGACCCAAAAAAAAAACGTACAGTGGTACCCCTGTCGTTTTTTTCGGGTCAAAATTTTGATTTTCTTGAAACTCTGGATTCTGATAGAGGGCCATGGGACTTAGATCTGAGTGCAAAAATGGAGGCTCTAGACCCTTCCAGAGCTGAGATATTTAGATATTTATAATGGCATACAGAGCTGAGATATTGAGATATTTACAATGGCATAAATGCTACGTGAAATCTCAATATCTCAGCTCTGGAAGGTCTAGAGCCTCCATTTTTGCACTCAGATCTAAGTCACATGGCCCTCTATCAGAATCCAGAGTTTCAAGAAAATCAAAATTTTGACCCGAAAAAAAACGACAGTGGTACCCCTTACGTTTTTTTTCGAGGATCAAAATTTTGATTTTCTTGAAACTCTGGATTCTGATAGAGGGCCATGTGACTTAGATCTGAGTGCAAAAATGGAGGCTCTAGACCCTTCCAGAGCTGAGATATTGAGATTTCACAGTAGCATTTATGCCATTGTAAATATCTCAATATCTACAGCTGCTGTAATGCCATTATAAATATCTAAATATCTCAGCTCTGGAAGGGTCTAGAGCCTCCATTTTTGCACTCAGATCTAAGTCCCATGGCCCTCTATCAGAATCCAGAGTTTCAAGAAAATCAAAATTTTGACCCGGAAAAAAAACGACAGTGGTACCCCTTAGTTTTTTTTCGGGTCAAAATTTTGATTTTCTTGAAACTCTGGATTCTGATAGAGGGCCATGTGACTTAGATCTGAGTGCAAAAATGGAGGCTCTAGACCCTTCCAGAGCTGAGATATTGAGATTTCACGTAGCATTTATGCCATTGTAAATATCTCAATATCTACAGCTCTGTATGCCATTATAAATATCTAAATATCTCAGCTCTGGAAGGGTCTAGAGCCTCCATTTTTGCACTCAGATCTAAGTCCCATGGCCCTCTATCAGGAATCCAGAGTTTCAAGAAAATCAAAATTTTGACCCGAAAAAAAAAACGACAGTGGTACCCCTTCGGTTTTTTTTCAGGGTCAAAATTTTGATTTTCTTGAAACTCTGGATTCTGATAGAGGGCCATGTGACTTAGATCTGAGTGCAAAAATGGAGGCTCTAGACCCTTCCAGAGCTGAGATATTGAGATATTCACAGTAGCATTTATGCCATTGTAAATATCTCAATATCTCAGCTATGTATGCCATTATAAATATCTCAATATCTCAGCTCTGGAAGGGTCTAGAGCCTCCATTTTTGCACTCAGATCTAAGTCCCATGGCCCTCTATCAGAATCCAGAGTTTCAAGAAAATCAAAATTTTGACCCGAAAAAAAAACGACAGTGGTACCCCTTACGTTTTTTTTTCGGGTCAAAATTTTGATTTTCTTTGAAACTCTGGATTCTGATAGAGGGCCATGGGACTTAAATCTGAGTGCAAAAATGGAGGCTCTAGACCCTTCCAGAGCTGAGATATTTAGATATTTATAATGGCATACAGAGCTGAGATATTGAGATATTTACAATGGCATAAATGCTACGATGAAATCTCAATATCTTCAGCTCTGGAAGGTGTCTAGAGCCTCCATTTTTGCACTCAGATCTAAGTCCCATGGCCCTCTATCAGAATCCAGAGTTTCAAGAAAATCAAAATTTTGACCCGAAAAAAAAACGTACAGTGGTACCCCTTAGGTTTTTTTTCGGGTCAAAATTTTGATTTTCTTGAAACTCTGGATTCTGATAGAGGGCCATGTGACTTAGATCTGAGTGCAAAAATGGAGGCTCTAGACCCTTCCAGAGCTGAGATATTGAGATTTCACGATAGCATTTATGCGCATTGTAGATATCTCAATATCTCAGCTCATGTATGCCATTATAAATATCTAAATATCTCAGCTCTGGAAGGTCTAGAGCCTCCATTTTTGCACTCAGATCTAAGTCCCATGGCCCTCTATCAGAATCCCAGAGTTTCAAGAAAATCAAAATTTTGACCCAAAAAAAAACGTACAGGGGTACCACTGTCGTTTTTTTTCGAGGTTCAAAATTTTGATTTTCTTGAAACTCTGGATTCTGATAGAGGGCCATGTGACTTAGATCTGAGTGCAAAAATGGAGGCTCTAGACCCTTCCAGAGCTGAGATATTGAGATTTCACGTAGCATTTATGCCATTGTAAATATCTCAATATCTCAAGCTCTGTATGCCATTATAAATATCTAAATATCTCAGCTCTGGAAGGGTCTAGAGCCTCCATTTTTGCACTCAGATCTAAGTCCCATGGCCCTCTATCAGGAATCCAGAGTTTCAAGAAAATCAAAATTTTGACCCGAAAAAAAAACGTACAGTGGTACCCCTTACGTTTTTTTTTCGGGTCAAAATTTTGATTTTCTTGAAACTCTGGATTCTGATAGAGGGCCATGGGACTTAGATCTGAGTGCAAAAATGGAGGCTCTAGACCCTTCCAGAGCTGAGTATTTAGATATTTATAATGGCATACAGAGCTGAGATATTGAGATATTTACAATGGCATAAATGCTACGTGAAATCTCAATATCTCAGCTCTGAAGGTGTGAGCCTCCATTTTTGCACTCAGATCTAAGTCACATGGCCCTCTATAGGAATCCAGAGTTTCAAGAAAATCAAAATTTTGACCCGAAAAAAAAACGACAGTGGTACCCCTTACGTTTTTTTTTGTAGAGTCAAAATTTTGAATTTCTTGAAACTCTGGATTCTGATAGAGGGCCATGGGACTTAGATCTGAGTGCAAAAATGGAGGCTCTCAGACCCTTCCAGGAGCTGAGATATTTGAGATATTTATAATGGCATACAGAGCTGAGATATTGAGATATTTACAATGGCATAAATGCTACGTGAAATCTCAATATCTCAGCTCTGGAAGGTCTAGAGCCTCCATTTTTGCACTCAGATCTAAGTCCCATGGCCCTCTATCAGAATCCAGAGTTTCAAGAAAATCAAAATTTTGAACCCGAAAAAAAAAAACGACAGTGGTACCCCTTACGTTTTTTTTCGGGTCAAAATTTTGATTTTCTTGAAACTCTGGATTCTGATAGAGGGCCATGTGACTTAGATCTGAGTGCAAAAATGGAGGCTCTAGACCCTTCCAAGACTGAGAATATTGAGACGTGCATTTATGCCATTGTAAGAGTATCTGAGATATCTAGCTGGCATATGCCATTATGAATATCTAAATATCTCAGCTCTGGAAGGTCTAGAGCCTCCATTTTTGCACTCAGATCTAAGTCCCATGGCCCTCTATCAGAATCCAGAGTTTCAAGAAAATCAAAATTTTGACCCGAAAAAAACGACAGTGGTACCCCTTACGTATTTTGATTTTCTTGAAACTCTGGATTCTGATAGAGGGCCATGGGACTTAGATTTGAGTGCAAAAATGGAGGCTCTAGACCCTTCCAGAGCTGAGATATTTAGATATTTATAATGGCATACAGAGCTCGAGATATTGAGATATTTACAATGGCATAAATGCTACATGAGATCTCAATATCTCAGCTCTGGAAGGTGCTGAGCCTCCATTTTTGCACTCAGATCTAAGTCCCATGGCCCTCTATCAGAATCCAGAGTTTCAAGAAAATCAAAATTTTGACCCGAAAAAAAAACGACAGTGGTACCCCTTCCGTTTTTTTCGGGTCAAAATTTTGATTTTCTTGAAACTCTGGATTCTGATAGAGGGCCATGGGACTTAGATCTGAGTGCAAAAATGGAGGCTCTAGACCCTTCCAGAGCTGAGATATTTAGATATTTATAATGGCATACAGAGCTGAGATATTGAGATATTTACAATGGCATAAATGCTACGTGAAATCTCAATATCTCAGCTCTGGAAGGTTCTGAGCCTCCATTTTTGCACTCAGATCTAAGTCACATGGCCCTCTATCAGAATCCAGAGTTTCAAGAAAATCAAAATTTTGACCCGAAAAAAAAACGTACAGTGGTACCACTTGCATTTTTTTTCGAGGTCAAAATTTTGATTTTCTTGAAACTCTGGATTCTGATAGAGGGCCATGGGACTTAGATCTGAGTGCAAAAATGGAGGCTCTAGACCCTTCCCAGAGCTGAGATATTTAGATATTTATAATGGCATACAGAGCTGAGATATTGAGATATTTACAATGGCATAAATGCTACGTGAAATCTCAATATCTCAGCTCTGGAAGGGTCTAGAGCCTCCATTTTTGCACTCAGATCTAAGTCACATGGCCCTCTATCAGAATCCAGAGTTTCAAGAAAATCAAAATTTTGACCCGAAAAAAAAACGTACAGTGGTACCCCTTGTCGTTTTTTTTCGGGTCGAAGTTTTGATTTTCTTGAAACTCTGGATTCTGATAGAGGGCCATGTGACTTAGATCTGAGTGCAAAAATGGAGGCTCTAGACCCTTCCAGAGCTGAGATATTGAGATATTTACGATGGCATTTATAGCCATTGAGATATCTGAGATATCTACAATGGCATAAATGCCACTGTGAAATCTCAATATCTCAGCTCTGGAAGGGTCTAGAGCCTCCATTTTTGCACTCAGATCTAAGTCCCATGGCCCTCTATCAGAATCCAGAGTTTCAAGAAAATCAAAATTTTGACCCGAAAAAAAAACGACAGTGGTACCCCTTCGTTTTTTTTCGGGTCAAAATTTTGATTTTCTTGAAACTCTGGATTCTGATAGAGGGCCATGGGACTTAGATCTGAGTGCAAAAATGGAGGCTCTAGACCCTTCCAGAGCTGAGATATTTAGATATTTATAATGGCATACAGAGCTGAGATATTGAGATATTTACAATGGCATAAATGCTACGTGAAATCTCAATATCTCAGCTCTGAAGGTCTAGAGCCTCCATTTTTGCACTCAGATCTAAGTCACATGGCCCTCTATCAGAATCCAGAGTTTCAAGAAAATCAAAATTTTGACCCGAAAAAAAAAAACGTACAGGGGTACCACTGTCGTTTTTTTTTCGGGTCAAAATTTTGATTTTCTTGAAACTCTGGATTCTGATAGAGGGCCATGTGACTTAGATCTGAGTGCAAAAATGGAGGCTCTAGACCCTTCCAGAGCTGAGATATTGAGATATTTACACGTAGCATTTATGCCAGTTGTAGATATCTCAGATATCTACAGCTGGCATGTATGCTACTATGAATATCTAAATATCTCAGCTCTGGAAGGGTCTGAGCCTCCATTTTTGCACTCAGATCTAAGTCCCATGGCCCTCTATCAGAATCCAGAGTTTCAAGAAAATCAAAATTTTGACCCGAAAAAAAAACGACAGTGGTACCCCTTCGTTTTTTTTTCGGGGTCAGAAATTTTGATTTTTCTTGAAACTCTGGATTCTGATAGAGGGCCATGTGACTTAGATCTGAGTGCAAAAATGGAGGCTCTAGACCCTTCCAGAGCTGAGATATTGAGATATTTATAATGGCATACAGAGCTGAGATATTGAGATATTTACAATGGCATAAATGCTACGTGAAATCTCAATATCTCAGCTCTGGAAGGTCTAGAGCCTCCATTTTTGCACTCAGATCTAAGTCCCATGGCCCTCTCTGTGGAATCCAGAGTTTCAAGAAAATCAAAATTTTGACCCGAAAAAAAAAACGACAGTGGTACCCCTTGGTTTTTTTTGGGATCAAAATTTTGATTTTCTTGAAACTCTGGATTCTGATAGAGGGCCATGGGACTTAGATCTGAGTGCAAAAATGGAGGCTCTAGACCCTTCCAGAGCTGAGATATTGAGATATTTATAATGGCATACAGAGCTGAGATATTGAGATATTTACAATGGCATAAATGCTACGTGAAGATCTCAATATCTCAGCTCTGGAAGGGTCTAGAGCCTCCATTTTTGCACTCAGATCTAAGTCACATGGCCCTCTATCAGAATCCAGAGTTTCAAGAAAATCAAAATTTTGACCCGAAAAAAAAAAACGACAGTGGTACCCCTACGTTTTTTTTTCGGGTCAAAATTTTGATTTTCTTGAAACTCTGGATTCTGATAGAGGGCCATGGGACTTAGATCTGAGTGCAAAAATGGAGGCTCTAGACCCTTCCAGAGCTGAGATATTTAGATATTTATAATGGCATACAGAGCTGAGATATTGAGATATTTACAATGGCATAAATGCTACGTGAAATCTCAATATCTCAGCTCTGGAAGGTATAGAGCCTCCATTTTTGCACTCAGATCTAAGTCCCATGGCCCTCTATCAGGAATCCAGAGTTTCAAGAAAATCAAAATTTTGACCCGAAAAAAAAACGACAGTGGTACCCCTTACGTTTTTTTTCGGGTCAGAAGTTTTGATTTTCTTGAAACTCTGGATTCTGATAGAGGGCCATGTGACTTAGATCTGAGTGCAAAAATGGAGGCTCTAGACCCTTCCAGAGCTGAGATATTGAGATTTCACGTAGCATTTATGCCATTGTAAATATCTCAATATCTCAGCTCTGTATGCCATTATAAATATCTAAATATCTCAGCTCTGGAAGGGTCTAGAGCCTCCATTTTTGCACTCAGATCTAAGTCCCATGGCCCTCTATCGGAATCCAGAGTTTCAAGAAAATCAAAATTTTGACCCGAAAAAAAACGTACAGGGGTACCACTGTACGTTTTTTTTCGGGTGAGAAATTTTGATTTTCTTGAAACTCTGGATTCTGATAGAGGGCCATGTGACTTAGATCTGAGTGCAAAAATGGAGGCTCTAGACCCTTCCAGAGCTGAGATATTGAGATTTTCACGTAGCATTTATGCCATTGTAAATATCTCAATATCTCAGCTCTGTATGCCATTATAAATATCTAAATATCTCAGCTCTGGAAGGGTCTAGAGCCTCCATTTTTGCACTCAGATCTAAGTCACATGGCCCTCTATCAGAATCCAGAGTTTCAAGAAATCAAAATTTTGACCCGAAAAAAAAACGACAGTGGTACCCCTTACGTTTTTTTTAGGGTCAAAATTTGATTTTCTTGAAACTCTGGATTCTGATAGAGGGCCATGTGACTTAGATCTGAGTGCAAAAATGGAGGCTCTAGACCCTTCCAGAGCTGAGATATTGAGATATTTATAATGGCATACAGAGCTGAGATATTGAGATATTTACAATCTGGCATAAATGCTACTGTGAAATCTCAATATCTCAGCTCTGGAAGGGTCTAGAGCCTCCATTTTTGCACTCAGATCTAAGTCCCATGGCCCTCTATCAGAATCCAGAGTTTCAAGAAAATCAAAATTTTGACCCAAAAAAAACGACAGTGGTACCCCTTACGTTTTTTTTCGGGTCGGAATTTTGATTTTCTTGAAACTCTGAATTCTGAATAGAGGGCCATGTGACTTAGATCTGAGTGCAAAAATGGAGGCTCTAGACCCTTCCAGAGCTGAGATATTGAGATTTCACGTAGCATTTATGCCATTGTAAATATCTCAATATCTCAGCTCTGTATGCCATTATAAATATCTAAATATCTAGCTCTGGAAGGGAGCAATACGTAAC
>JAQIUQ010004720.1:0-15483 GCA_030378365.1 Hybognathus amarus
ACATTACAAAAAGTAAAGTGTTCAGACGACAGAGTTTTACATTTTTGGTGAACTATTCCTTTAACGATAGATTCGCCTAATTTATTGACCTCTAAATCTAATTTCATGGGACTTTGGTGTCCTACTTGTACAGAAAGCACATTGAAGCACACATACATGGCAGTGAAGAATACATTGTACATATGCCTTTAAAACGGCTCGGAGGAGAAAAATAGGAAATTCCATAAAGCGAAGAGTTCATGTTTCACCCCTGAGAAGGGTTTTCATGTCGCTGTAGGAAAATGCATACATTTTGAATAACTCAACAGTACAACAGTATTATCTAGTGTATTAGACTGAAAAAATATGTTTAATTAAGGTCGATTTCTAATGCATGCACTGAATGTGCATCTTATTAATCTCTTATTCCCAATCATTTGCTTATATGTCAATGTTTCCACTTATCAGCCATTAAGAAGTCTGTTACATTACATATACATTTAAAAGCATCTCATCTCACTTATTTGAGAGCAAAATTTTATTGTGAAACGAGGAATCGCATAATATAATTCTGATATTCTGAATGTTATGTTTGAGTGCTTCTGATAATGGTGTTCCTTTTCATTTTTTTTTACCTTTTTTGACTTTTGCATTGTATTCAACAGTCACTCATTTGGAGATGCCGTCCAACACGGTCACCTCTGCCCCTGTATTCAAGAGCTCCGACTTCAACTGTGACACGAACGGAAATCAAATGGTAAGAGGTTAATGAGTCCTTGGACATTTTTATGATCGGCCTGCTGTGGACTGACTCAAATAAGGCTAGTTACCACATCCGTCACTTGAAATGTCAAGGAGTTTTAAAACCCTTATGCTAACTTTGCATATGCAGAAATGGTCTTTTGTAAATAGTTTTTAGCTTTGAAAAGATAACGACAATGAAACCAAAACCTTCTAAATTAGAAACTTACTATATTTACGCATCGTACAGATGACCAGGGTCACTGGAATGATTTGAAAAGTGGTGATCACGTAATGTTACTCCATGCAGCATGCAATCCTTATGTTGCCTAATTAATATTCATTATCCTTGTTTATATTAATTAGGTGGGATAAAATTATGTTCAATGCATGTTGGATTTACTGTAATTGCAAGATTCTGACAAGTGCTGTCAAATCGATTAATCTTGTAAATATATAATATATGTGTGTATATGAAGAGTTCAGATGCAAAAGCCTCTAAGTGCCATTTGAAATTTTCTTTCTAAAATTATCATTTTTATAAGCTTGTATATATCGAAGTTCAGTAATTTCACTTAAATGGCAATGAAGATTACTATTAATTGTCATTTAAGTGAAATTACTGAACTTAAATATACAAGCTTGATAAAAATGGTCATTTCAGAAGAAAATTTCAAATGGCATTTAGAGGCTTTTGCATCTGAACTCTTCATATATAGATTAGATGCCAGCACTACTTCTGACTTGTTCCACCTGACTGCTAAGCAGTTATAAAATGTATAATATTTAGTCATTGTTTAATCATTCATATATAATGGATTATTGTTAGTCTTAATAGCATGAATAATTGTATTGTTCAGGTTAGAGAGGCGCAGCCATTTGTAATTTTGCTGGCTTCCGGTGTCATTCGCTTCCTGTTATTTATTAGCTTTTATTATTTTAATGTATTGTTTTAATTATGAACTAACTGAATTATTCTCTTGTTTTACTGACAATATTCTCGTTATTTTCCAATAGCGGCTAATGAATCGGAAATCTCAGACATTCACAGAAAAAAAACTTTACTTCCGTGTTAAATAAACTCTTAATTTCGAGGATGTGAACAGCTCAGTCCAGTCATATAGTAATTATGGTACTATAACATTCGGCCACATGACGTGCTCATTTATAATGGTTTCTACTCCTTTGTTAATAAAGTCACAGGTAAAACCGCCATGGAAAAATTACAAAATATTGAATGCGCCACCTTATACAAGATGGATTACTTGTAAAAACATTTGATTTTCAAAATAAAGCAGAATCATCACATTATTTCTTATTTATGTTTCACGTCATAATTAAAGTGATAGTTCACTCAAAAATTAAAACTAAGTTTGTTTCATCTATGGAACATTCTATTTGGAAGAATGCTGGCAAACAAAGAGTTTTGGTTCCAATTGACTTCCATTGTATGAATAAAAGAACCACTGAGACATTTCTCAAAATATCTTCTTTTATGATCCACAGAATAATATTTTTTGCTGAACTATCCGAATGAACTCTCTCTCAAATCCATCAATATCATACACAACATTTCATTCAATATATCATTATAATTTGACATGATTCATTTCCACCGCTAGGCCATCAGGTGACAGTGTAGAGGCTTCGTTGAACATAATTAGTAAACATGAGTGAATTGTTATGAGAGATAGTGTTCTGCTCTGTGTTTAGTGACGTGGGTGTTGGTTTGTGTAGGAGAGGCTGGCGTATGCCCTGATTTACAGGGGATTTCATTCTTCCCGCCCCTGCACCCATGGACCCGCGCTACGCTCATAGTCCTGTTGCTTGGCAACAGTTCTTGCCTTAAATAACCGGCTGCCGACAGAAATAGAGCAAAGATGTAGACAGTGTTACTGAGTTCACACAACTAGCAGGTGAGGCTAGCAGGATTTGTTGGTCATTATTGTGGGAAGACATTCACAGGAAATCCAGAATGCTAAAAGAGGACTAATCTCCAGAACTATGATTTTAAATGAATATTTTTTTGTTTTATAAAAAAACTTGAATATATAAATGTGTGTATATACTATATATGTGTACAATTAAATATAAAATATCAGTTTCTTATAGTGCTCTCAAATCGATTAATTGCAATTAATCAACATCTATCATAAAAGTTAGGATATATTTGTGTGTGTGTGTGTTAGGGCTGTCAAACGACATTAATCGTGATTAATCGCAATTAATCGCATCCGAAAATAAAAAGTTTGTGTTTACATAATATATATGGGTGCACTGTGTATCATTATTTTGTGTATATGTATATATATATATATATATATATATATATATATATATATATATGTATATATATATATATATACACACACATGCATGTATATTTAAGAAAAAAATATTATTTATAAAATATTTATATTTATAAATAATATAATTTATATATAAATCTATATACAGTTTATATACGAAAATATATTTTTAAATATATGCATGCATGTGTGTATTTATATATATATATAAAATAATTATACACAGTGCACCCACATATATTATATTAACACAAACTTTTATTTTGGATGCGATTAATTGCGATTAATCGTTTGTATATCGTTTTATATGAGATTTATATATCATTTTATATATATATAAACAAAAGATTTTTATATATTCACAATTTCTTGTAAGATGTGATTAATCGCGATTAATTTGACGGCTCTAATATATATATATATATATATATAGATTGACAAGTTCAGATGCAAAAGCCTCTAAGTGCCATTTGAAATTTTCTTTGAAATGATAATTTTTATCAAGCTTGTATATTTAAGTTCAGTAATTTAACTTAAATGGCAATGAAGATTACCTATTAATTGTCATTTAAGTGAAATTACTGAACTTAAATATACAAGCTTGATAAAAATGGTCATTTTAGAAGAAAATTTCAAATGGCATTTAGAGGCTTTTGCATTGCGAACTCTTCATATATATATATATATATATATATATATATATATATATATAAACTGTTATTTTATAATTGAATTGTACATATATAGGCATCTTTGATTTAATGCTTATCCTGAAACTCTAGTGCTATTCGTACTCTGCTTATTTAGCTTCATATCAGCTTCATTACGCACTTAACGGTAATTCCAGTGGTGAGTCCCGCCACTCTTTTGGCCATGCTGGACTTCTCAGTCGTCCATGGCAGACTGGGACAGCTTCCTCATTAGCATTCTGATTCAGAGCCGGTGGTTTCATTCAGTCCAGCCCTGAAGCTGCAGCTACATTAGGATCGTCTTCTCTTCCCGTTCACCCTAGGGTGCTTGGCTGGATGAAGAGTTGCTATTGTTGAGGAGGGGAAGACACGGTTGTGTTAAACAAAGAGAAAGTGAATAAGGGGAGTGAATGAACCACTGAATGTCTTTGTAACTGTGTCAAGAGAGAGCTCAGAGAGTTCGCAATCTCTCACAGCTGTATCACCCCTCACTTTATCTCAGCTAAAAAGAACATGCCATTCAAAAGCCGGCTTTTCTCATTTTCTGATTACCCTGGTTGTGAATGCAAAATGTCAGGATGACATTTAAAAATCCTCATTCATTTAAGTCTTGGCGTGGGGCTGGCATATTTTGGTGTGTGTAAAGGTTAAGATTACAAACTGTAAAATTTAAGAATGAAACTGATACTATAATTGTGGACGATGTTATGGATGACAACAGATAAATGGCTAATAATAAATGGCTAAATACATTTTCAAATAAATCACTAAATATATTTCTAATATCATTTGTTTTTTAAATTTTTAAATAAAAATGTAGGCATTACAATATTAGATTACAGTTAAAAGTGTTATTGAATTATTTGTGTTTTAAAGATTAAATTTAAGTGAGTGTTAGATGAATGCTAAGGTAATCTAAATGTAAAAATTGAGAAATGAGAATAATGTGTAAATATCCAATAATTACCATTACTGATAAATACAATTTTTTTTATATTGACAGAAATGGGAACTGTATATTGTGTATCTCTTAAAAAAAAACAGTAAACAATATATCAGCCAATGACGAGTCTTTTATAATCCAAGTGCCAAGTCACACATAATTTAATGCAGAGAGCTTGATTGATTAATGCTGTGTGTTTCTATCTGTTTAGAATGAGAGCTCTAGAATGGACACCATGATTATTGACGAGATGCCTTCACTCTGCGCTCCTGTCCGCAAGGTTGGACGGCCTGGCCGTAAGCGCAAGCACCTCCCTGTGAGTATCCTCGTGAGACTGAGCTCTCAACACTCAACCAAACCACAAAACACCCAACTTCCCCTGGGATTTGGTTTATTTTCGTTTATCCACCAGGCTGCTAGTCTTGGCAGAGGTTGGGAACGGGTAAACAGGCAGATATGTGGTTGCTGGTATTGACACTGGGGCACCAGATAAATCGTTTGAAATTGATCAAACGTGCAATTTCCTATAGACTCAGATTGAAGAAGAGAACTTCATACGTGGTCTCGGTCTTGTCACGGTCTTGACGGTCTTTGGTCTTGGTCTCGTCTTGGTCTCGGACATCTCGGTCTTGTCCAGGTCTCGCTGTCTCAGACCAATATAGTGGTCTGGGGGATTTAGCAATACAATACTATAATATCCACGACAATCTGCTGCAACAGATTGAAGCGCGCATCCGGAATGAAGACACAGTGTGCGCGAGCCACACAAGAAAACATGATAGGTTTTAACTTCATTCAGGAGATTTTGGGTAACTGCACAACTGACAGATGACTTTGAGCGCACAGCCAATGGTGTGTGTGTCTGTGTGTGTAACCATAGCAACAAAACAACCAACTTTCGGGTCCTGCACTTAAGCTTAAAATTTAGTTTTTAAAAATATTTATGTATTTAAAAGTTGCAGAATGGATTCATGTGGAGACTTTGAAATCGGCAGAGATAGACAGGCAATGCAAAACAAACTCTTACAAGTTATTGCTTAGCTTAACAACACTAGTCTGTTTTTTGGTCTCTGTTGTCTCAGACTTGAGCTTGGTCTCGGTCTCGAGCTTGGTCGCTTGTCGTCTGGGTCTTGGTCTCTGGTCTTGGTCTTGTGTCTTGGTCTCGATACTCTCTGGTCTTGATAGTGTCTTGGTCTCGGTTTAGGCGGTCTTGACTACAAGTCTACTAGATGTCAGTTTACAATTTATCATACAATCTAGTATAAAATTCTGTTCACTTCTCTGAATCTTACTCATCTGTCTCCTTGATCTTGAGAATGCGGGTACAGAAAGACGCTCCCGCTGCTTTCTGATGTCTCGGGGCTACAATTTATCATGAAACATTGTGCACGTTGCAGAAAAAATGCATGCAGTGTATGTGGACCTAAATGTTTGTGCTTATGGTTGTTTTGCAGCTTCCTCACAAACCACTCAGGGCTGTTGTTAGGGAAGAAACCAATTGGGAAATGTTGTCCCGGTTCCTTGTACCTCACCAAGGTCCTCTACAGTGTAGCCTATTCATCGGGTCTTAGGGGAGGGTCATAAAACCTTTGTCCCGGATATTGTGAAATTTGGGGATTGAATACCGGGAGTAAGTCAGTTCTTTTTTTATGTCCAGTCCCTCAGGTAAACGGTCAACGGGGCCCAGTATTCCTGTTTTTGAAAATAATCCATGCTCTTGCATAATTAATCTAGTGAGGGCATGTCAGGGCATGTGGATGTTCGGTTGCCCTACATCCTCTCCTGCCTTCCCCTGAGGACTTTCTGATTGTATTATCCTCCTATCCCATTCCTTCAACAGATAATTGCGGTCCTGCAGAGGAGAGCAATGTCTTACTCTGTGAAATGTAAGCCATGTGAAGACAGATAGAATAATGTTTTGAGTCATCTCTCATAGAGGTGCTCAGTGCTGATGTGTGGAACTGTGTTAGCGCTCTATGTTTGACTACCTTGCTGAAATGTCTTGGAGTTGTGAAGCCGCTGAGGCTCTAAGTGACATATCAGGAGAGTGATGACCGGAACTTTTTTAATCTAACAATAATAGCATTGTTTTCCAGATTTCCACAGTGCTAATTTTAGACACAGCCTGACTTGCAAAGCAACCACCCTATGCTACCCCATCTGTGTTTCCAAAATCCTGTGCAGATACACATGAGAGGGATTTGTTTCTAGGTCACTTAAGGAAGGTGCTAATATCAAAGCATACCACATTGTTTTGATCACTGGACAGCAGCCAGTACCATTGTTTTAGAATTTTCCGGGCATTTTTGTATTCAATAGGACTAAATTTTGTTATGCACAGTAAGTTTCCCATGCAAAACGTGCCACTGCAATGCTTGATTAGGTAGGTGGTTGCCAAGACTTTGCTATGTGGGTTCTAGGGGTTTACTGAGTGGTTGCTAGGGTGTTGCCATGGCCTTCTTAAAGGGACAATTCACCCAAAAATGAAAGTTCTTTCATCATTTATTCACACTCAAGTTGTTCCAAACTCGCACATCTGACTTTCTTCTGTGGAACATAAAAGATGATATGTGTGTCCATATGGGTTTCATTAGACATCATCTCGGTAGAAAGAAAATTCGCAATGCCCAATTTACCAAAAATGCCCCTTATGAATCATTTCTTTTTAATGAGTCAGTAAAAAACTCGCAAAACAGTTATTTATGACAGATTTGAATGAAATGAACCTGAATACAAACTGTGATGTATACTTTAGGTTTTTGAGACTTTAGCCTACCTATCAGTCCGTACTGACTGGTTGTTCATATTACAATGAGTAATTAAAGATATATATTCACAGCTTATTTTTGCTGTGTTTGGGTAATAATAGGATTCTAAAAATATATCATGTTGAATGTTTGAATCAAGTATGTAAGTGAAATTGTATGTTTTGTCATTTTGAAACCATAATCAGCTCATCATTATATATATATATTTATATATATATATATATATATATATATATATATATATACATACATGTTTTCCCATTCAATTATGATTTCTAGAGTGCAATCATCAAATTGGTAACCTAACCATTCATGAGAAGAAATTATATCTAGTTGCTGAAATATAAACATCTTGAAAAATTATTCTTTTGAGACGCTTTTCCGCTTATCTTCACAAATCAGACAGATTTGTTTCTCATCAGACTTTTTTGGGGGTTTTGGTCTGTAGCTCTGCTTTCTATCCCAAGAGCCTCTTAATGGTATTTTGGTCTCTAGAATGTTTCGGGTCCCTCCCTTAATGTCTATGGAATTTTCCCCCATTTCCTTCAGGCAAGAATCATATCCACAAATTAGTCCATAAATCACTTAATATAATAAAAAATTAATATACTGCTCATGTCTTTTGTATTTAATTCTCATTTAAATCTAACAGCAATAGTCATAGTGATGCTAATGGACTTTTCTTTGTAAATAGACTTCAGGGGTCTTAAAAACATTTTTCTCCCAGCGGCAACCGATACCCCTCAGACGAATGGATAACATTCTTCCCATACCACCTCCCCTCTGTAATGTCAAATGAAAAATGAAGCAAACGGAAAGAATATACTGTAAGAATGTAGAAACTCCGTATCCGGCATTTGTGGGCGGCACGCCAGCTGTAACCCCACATGTTTTCCAAAGGCACCCAAAGTCTTGCTACGACAAGTTAGAACATCAGAGGTATGATTGATGTTGAACAACTTGACTGTTTTTAAACCTTCTGTCATCATTCACATGACACAAGACAGTGACACAATAACTCCTGATTGAGAACGAACACAAGATCTAACAATCCAGCTGCTGCTTCTGGAGATTGTGTCTTTCTTTTCACTAGAGTAGAGTAACGGTTGTGTTGTGTCAAATCACTCAGTTGTGTTCGATCTCTCTTTCATGAGAATGGCTTTGACATCCTAGGCAGTGAGGCGAAGCGGCAGCTGTTCCACTAAAGAGAAATGCCACTGTCAGATTGGCGGTTCAGCTCTCCAAGGGCTCCCAGTCTGTTTGTCTCTCAGTATCGCCAGCCTCTCGTGTCAGTCTGGCTTTCCACGGACATGCTAAGCAGGTGGTTGAGTCCAATAAATTATGTATGTTGAGGTTGTAGATTAATAGCTTGCTGTACAGTATATAGACATACAGCACAGGGCCTTTGTGTGTTTAAGGTTACTTGGCAGCATTTTTATCCATCCATACACTATCGTTCTAAAACTTAGGGTCAGTAAGGTTTAAACAATTATGGATGCATTAAATGGATCAAAGAACCGCAAAAAAACATTTGTAATGTTACAAAAGATTTCTATTAGTAAATGCTGTTCTTTTGAAGTTTTGAAGTCTCAAAGAATCCTAAAAACGTATTTTCACAAACATGTCCGCGTCTTTCTTCTTCTTCAGTCGAAAAGAAATTAAGGTTTTTGATGAAAACTTTCCAGGATTTTCTCCCTATAATGGACTTCAATGGGAACCAAACGGTTCAAGGTCCAAAAGGCAGTTTCAGTGCAGCTTCAAAGGGCTTTAAACGACACCAGACAATGAATAATGTTCTTGTCTATGACCCTTCGAGTCATGACTCAAAAAGATTTGTTCATTTTGATGGACGAGTTTGAACAGGAGAGTCACGAACACTCATTCACAGAACAGAGCAAGGCGAGCATTTGTGCTTATAAAACTTTTACAAATAAAAAAATTAAACTTTTTATTTATTTTTTAAATGGCCGATCGCTTTGCTAGATAAGACCCTTATTCATCGTCTGGTGTCGTTTAAAGCCCTTTGAAGCTGCACTGAAACTCTCATTTGGACCTTGAACCGTTTGGTTCCCATTGAAGTCCATTATATGGAGAAAATCCTGGAATGTTAATTTCTTTTCGACTGAAGAAAGAAAGACATGAACATCTTGGAAAATGGGGTGAGTTAAATATCAGCAAAAGTTTTTTTTAAAGTGAACTACTCCTTTAAGTGAACAGAAAAATATATGAGTAATGGAGTTTTTTCAAATAACAAAAGCATTTTTTTCTGTCAAATACAGAGACAGAAGTTTTTACAAATGTGCTGGTGGTGTTTTTCAATGCAATTACAGTAAATGAGGATTAGGGTTGGGTATCGAAAATCGAGTATCGATTTGGAACTGGGACTAACTTTTCGTTTTCCCGCAATCGTTCAAAAGTTAAAATTTCTTTTCCTAGTTTCGATATTCACAGTCCGTCGACCGGAAGAAGAAACCGCTGAACAACACCAGCGAAAAAGCGTCTACCGGAAGTGTTGGCATAACCGCGCGAGTTCGAACATGAGTAGCTTACGTCGGCGGTCCAAAGTGTGGCTTCCCTTTTCTAAAAATAACGAAATCTCGGCAAAATGCAAAATTTGTGACAAAAGGAGTATTTCCTTCAGAAAGATCGTTGGTTAGCAAGGTTAGCTAAAAATGTTTGACCCTGCCTCTTAAAAGAATCGGAATCGAGAATTGTTCAGGAACCGGAATCGAAACAAGGAATCGGAATCAGAATCGTTCAAATTCAAACGATACCCAACCCTAATGAGGATTGAAGCTCCAAAGTTTCAAAATGGCATTATGAAAATGGTTCAAATGAATTGTATGAAAAGTTATACGATAGCTTTACAGTATGTGAGGAACACACCAAATTTAAGTTGCTTACTCACTTAAAATCCGTCCCGTCTGTGAGCTTTAACTGCTGTGAACAGATTGAGTCAGTGAGAATCAAAAGAGTCTGATTGTGAGTGAATCATCAGCGTTATTGTTAATTTAAAATAAAACTATTAAGTCGTAAATTTATTCATGAATCAGACAGCATTTCTTCTCATGAAGACACAAATCAAATACATCTGTGGACTTTAACAACTTTTATGATAATTGTGTTTAAATCTCTGCTCTCCTATGCCGCAGTAATGCTAGAAGTAGTTTGTTATTGTGCTATTTTGTTTCTTTGTAGACAGATGCAGAGAAACATTGTACTCCCATTACACTTAATGTGTAGGAAAAGAGCTTCCTGTGTCTTTGTTTCAGATTAGATTAGATGGTTCAGATAGATAGTTTAGATGTCAAGCCAAGGACATCGGAAATGGCCTCATATAGAGCAGATGAAAGATGGAGTCTAGACTGCAAATGAAAGATTTGACTGCAAATTGGGTCTTACTCTTTAATTACAATTATGTGATTCATAAACATTTTAAAGTATTTTTTTTTTTTTTACATGATAGCACAGGATTGACAAGGAAGTAAGTGAGATGGGAATGGGACAGAGACATGACCCAGTTTAGATTCAAACCTGGGTCCCCATGAGCCAACAGCTCTTATATGATAATGTCATGAGCCAAACACATAGTTTCGTTACTCAAGTCACATCGTTTAGTATGAGTCAAATTCTAATATACTATTTGCTATTTTACTATTTTTCAATACTATTTGCTTGACACACCACAGTTGTTGCTGAAGAGCATTTGACTATTTGACTTTGAGTTTATATTTATTTATTTTCCCCTTCTGGTATGTACATAATAATATATTAATAATATAGTTTTTATACACTACAGTCAAAAGTTTAGGGTCGTTAAGAATTTTTATGTTTTTAAAAGAAGTCTCTTCTGCTCACCAAGGCTGCAATTTTTTTGATAAAAAATACACAAAAAACACAGTAATATTTTGAAATATTATGACAATTTAAAATGACTTTTTTTATGTTAATATATATTCAAATGTAATTTATTCCTCTGAAAAAAAAGCTGAATTTTCAGCATCATTACTCCAGTCTTCAGTGTTCACATGATCCTTCATAAATCACTCTAATATGATGATTTTATGCTCCAAAACATGTATGATTATTATCCATGTTGAAAACAGTTTTTTACATTTTTATTTCAGGATTCTTTGATGAATAGAACGTTCAAAAGAACAGACTTTTATCTGAAATGGAAAGCTTTTGTTACATTAAACACTACCCTTTAAAAAGTTTGGGGTCAGTAAGAATTTGTATTTTATTTTTGGGGGAAGTGAAATAAGAAATCAATACTTCTATTCATCAAGGATGAGTTACATTGATCAAAAGTTACAGTAAAGACATTTATAATGTTAGAAAAGATTCTAATTAAATAAATGCTGTTCTTTGAACTTTCTATTCATCAAAGAATCCTGAAATAAAAATGTAAAAAACTGTTTTCAACATGGATAATGATCATACATGTTTTTGGAGCATAAAATCATCATATTAGAGTGATTTGTGAAGGATCATGTGACACTGAAGACTGGAGTAATGATGCTGAAAATTCAGCTTTTTTTCAGAGGAATAAATTACATTTTAATATATATTAACATAAAAAAGTCATTTTAAATTGTCATAATATTTCACAATATTACTGTGTTTTTTGTGTATTTTTTATCAAAAAATTGCAGCCTTGGTGAGCAGAAGAGACTTCTTTTAAAAACATAGAAAATCTTACCGACCCTAAACTTTTGACCGGTAGTGTAAAAAGGATTGTTTTGGTAAATTGGTTTGTTGTGTGCTAGAGGGCAAAATATAATTAAAATTGATTGTGCCATAGGGAGCTGCTTATTGAAGCTTCTGATTAAATATAGGCTAGCAATGCATGACAGTCTTATGTAATTTTGCGCTGCAGGTGGAGTGTTCACACGGGGCAGTGAATCAGCTGATGGGCGGGGCTAAGCTGCACAAAAGGGGTGGAGCTCCAGTCATCGTTGCAGTCTCAGAATGGAGATGTTGAGAGGCATGATAACAAATCGTGTGAAGGTCGCCACCCCACGTTGGACAAGAATGCTGCGGAAAATGGGCTCCCACGCCAGTCGGGCTGTCGGGCTGAGTCTTCCTCTGATTCAAGCCTGAGCCCATCCCTGGAGAACGGATTTGTCGCCAGCCAGGACTCGGAGAAGTACAGAGAGGAGACACTGCCAACTCTGCCTCCCGCAAGAAAAGAGGGAGACGGAAACTGGAGCGGCCCACTAAATGTGAGTTATGCTCAACCTTCCTTAGCATCATGTTTCACAGCTGTCTGCTTACTGAGCCATTTGTGGGCCCAAGGCCAAGAACTTGTCATCATAATTATAAAAAAAAAGCAATATTTAGTCACAAAACAAGTAGGGTTGTAAAATGGTTTTGGAGGCTTGGCAGCTACCATTGACTTGAAGGACAAATAATTATTGTTAAATGAGAGCATTAATATGAAAATCTGGGTAATTACGTTCCCAAAAATTACATTTGCAAACAAAAGACTCCCACACTGTGTGTACAGAAGCGATCTGGCAAGATTCTCTCTCCAGTAGCGTTTCTTATTGGATTTTGTTTTTCCAGTGAGGGCATCCCTGTCAAATATCCATTTTTCCAGCATATTTAGGGCACATTTAGTGCAAGGACCCTTTGAATTTCTTTTTTTTTTTTCAGTACCATTTATCACCACAAAACTGTTCTGAATGTGCATCTTTACACTTTTAGTCATATGAGCAACCAGTCAGTAATCACACCAGTTTCATAAATTCGTATGGTTTTATTTTATTTTTTAAACTGCTGTTTTAATATCAAAACATAAGCAGTACAGAACAGTCAGAACATCTAGAACTTCACTCACCCCTGTAACTTTGAAAACATTTTTATACAGTAAATTAAAGGGGGGTTGACTGCTTTTTTTCTTTGCATGATTGTGTTTATATGGTGCAATATAAAATGTATTCATGGTTTTTCTTTTTTTTAAAAGTCTTATTTTTCATAAACTTCACCTTTATTGTCAGCCGGCTCTCCTCTGTCCCCTGAACGAGCGGTTCACTTCCTGATTCTATGAAAACACTCCCTCACGAAACACGTGGCGGGCTTCAGATTGGCTAGTTTGGGCCGGTGTGTTGTGATTGTAGATGTAAATATGTGTCGAACTGCAGTATCAGTTTCAGGCAGAATCAGACTGAGAAAGCCACAATGAAGAGAGTCAAACAGAACGTCACCACACACGGCTCTTACTAAACGTTTCTGAATGATAATTTGCTACATTTTTTAACTTTAAACACGTTTGTTTTACACAATAGCATCTGACTGGCAACAATAGCAACTGACTGGCTACTAATATTATACTAAAACAGCAATGGCAAGTTCTTGATCAAAATCGAAAATAACGTCATAAAACATATATACATGAAAATACATTTACAACATTAGTACTTATACAAAATTCATGTTTGTACGCGTTCGTAGACACAAAATAGCATAATTACTAGCCTATAGTGGCAATAAAGCCAGCGCTGGCATTTAAAAAAAAAATAAAACACAAGGCTTCATCTGGAATTATACATGCCAATACATTTAAAATTATTAAGTCTAAGCCTACTTACAGGTTGTGGCCCAACACTGCTGCCTCTTGTTTTAAAGTTGGATCTGCTTCATGATTTAGTTACAGTTTCTTGTTGAATCCGGTGTTGAACTCGTGGAGATTCTGGAAGCTATCTTCCAAAATGCGCAGCACAGAGAGCTAAATTACAATCGTCACTTTCAGGAACATAATCAAACATAAATTCTATCCATTGTTGACGAAGTACAGCGTCCGTGGGAAGTCCGAGCACAGAAGACCTGACAGTTGCGTGAACAACACACTCGATGTGCTGGAGGCTGGAGCTGCTGAAAATGCGCATGCACTTTTTTGCATTTTCCGAAGGGAGTGGTTGATGCAAATGTGTGGGTTAGTGCACGTACCATAACCCAGCTGTAGTCCCAATTCGAGTCGTTTTTGTAAGCAATTATACTTCCTGTTTTTTAAAAGACGATCTCTGCTTACACTGAACTTTCAGCTCTGCAACTTTGCAGATACTGTTCATGCACCAACAGCAACATTACACACTATTTAAAATGGAAAAAGTGAAATGGCAGTCAACCCCCCTTTAACAAATACATAAGCAAGTGTTTTTCTATTTGTAGAATAGAAAACCTTGTTATTAGCGGACACCAGTGGCCATTAAATGAACTGCAGCAAGCAACTTATTGCTCATGCAAGATCTTGATATACTTACGGCTAAATTATTCTCATTCTTTGCTTAGAAGTAAAAAGAAGTTTGAGAAACATTTCTAGAGATATACTGTTAGTTAACAACATATTTTTTTCCCCATTTTTATCACATATTACAATTCACAACCTCACAGCTTGGCTAAAATAGGTGTTTTTTGCCATGGTACTGCAGGTTCATCAGTGATGGTGCAGCGATACTCCTGAATATCTTTGTGCTCCAGTGTGATGCCGATGCCAATTATCAGACCTCTCTCTCTTTCCATACTTTGGGGTCAGGCATTGACCTTGATGAGAGCAGTAAGTGAAGGCTGGGTAGACAGTGCCGTCTGCGTCCTGGCAGCCTGCCTCGATTGTGTGTAGTGCACAGAGAGACAGCAGGTCTGTGTTGTGGCCTCTTCAGTGGGGGCCATGCCAGGTGAATGGCACAATGCCCAGGGCACTTACACACTGATCCATCATCAGTCTCTCGTAACCCACTTTATGATAGAGAGATGCCAACTTGTAGACCTATGTAAAATGCTATAAAGTCTAGAGACTCCATTTATAATAATTTGGAAATCCAGTAAAGCATCAAAGCATGTTGTTTGTTACCACTGCTAACAGTGCTATAAAGGTGCATTTACACTGACTGAATCAGTATGGTAAAGGTTTTTTGGCCTCACGACACACTTAATATGAGACTCGTGGCCAGTCCCGTAGGTGTCCCAATTGTCATTTCACACTATTTTCCAACTGTTCTTGTGGCAGAAGTATTGGAGAAGTGTTCTGGCTGTGTTAAAGGTGCGCTTTCTCT